>PVKE010013060.1:0-37220 GCA_004027555.1 Craseonycteris thonglongyai
TAGATATAAGGTGATGGAAGGGGAACTGATACTGAGTGATGGGCACATAATACGATGCATGAATGATGTGAGGTGGACTTGTACATCTGTAAACTGTCTAATTGTTACCAACCAATGTAACCTCATCA
Source organism: Craseonycteris thonglongyai (assembly GCA_004027555.1). Lineage (NCBI taxonomy): Eukaryota > Metazoa > Chordata > Mammalia > Chiroptera > Craseonycteridae > Craseonycteris > Craseonycteris thonglongyai. The sequence goes on from PVKE010013060.1 coordinate 129, forward strand.
AATTTAACAATAAATTAAAAAAAAAAAAAAGAAGAAAATTCTCATGTGCTACAAAATGATCAAAAGAACCTGTTAATATAAAATAGGAATATTGATAAATTTATTTTGGTATATCCAGATAAAATTTTTGAACTCTAAAAATAAAAAATGTGTGGAGCTTATATGTACTATATTAAGTATTTATATAAATAAAATATTCTTAAAAAATACAAAATATGGGTGCCAGGATAGCTCAGCATGTTGAGAGCTTGCCTTGCAACTGGGAGGTTGGGGATTAAGTCCTGGCCTGAACTGCAGCATAACTGGTTACTGACAGGATGGCAGTGAGGGTTCTTGCCTCCAAAGTGGGAGGCCCCCAGTTCAGTTTCCACCTCACATGGCTCTGCACCCACCTGTGTGGAGTGAAATTATGTCACAACTTGTGATGTGCTACTGTGGAGACTGCTCTGGCCCCTCCCCACTTCTTTCTCTCTCTCTCTCTACCTTCTTACATACAATAAAAAATAAATCTTAAAAAAAAAACACACAAAATAAGTAACAGTATAAGCAATGAATGAATTAGGATTAGCGTGTTTTGCATTTTAAATTAATTTATTAAAGTCTCACTTATAATAAAATGTACCTATCACTGAGTCTTATAAGTTGATGAATGTAAATACCTATTTAACTTCAATCTCAAAGTACATTTTTATCTCTTCAAAATGTTTCCTCATGTGGTTTTTCAATGAGCCTCTCCCTTATCTCTGAGGGCCCCTATCACAGGGCACCACTGATCTGTTGTTTTTTTTTTGGTTTGTTTTTTTTTTTTTTGGTCTCTAAAGGTTAGTTTGCCTTCTAGAATTCCATAGACCTTGAACATCCATAATCATTGTATATATCTCAATATATTGGTATATTCTTTATATTCTCTAGCCATATTTTATATTCTTCTGCAAAAAGTCTCATACATATTTTGCTACTTTTTTTTTAGGTATTTAATGCTATTGTAAATATTGATTTAAATTTCATCATTACTAGCAAAATAGTATATATAAATAGAAATGTATAGGTACAGTGAGATAATATTGAGGAATGCAATTGATTTTCGTGTTGTGATATTTACTATGCAAGCTTGCTAAATAAACTTATTAGTTCTAAGAAGCTTTTGTAGATTAATTAGGATTTTCCATGCTCAAAGTCATACCCTCAGTTTCACTTTGTTCCCAATATGTATACACATTTATTTTATTTATTTTTATTGTCTTATTAAACTCATTAGGCCTTCAATTACAAGGTTAAATAGAAAAGAAAATATCATACTAGGCTTGTTTCTTATTTTACACAGAAATCACTCAATTTTTTAGGATTAAGTACTTGGCTAACTACTGGTTTTTATGTATAACCTTTAAGAGATTCTATTTATAATTTGCTGATTTTAATTATAAGAGAATGATGACTTTATTGGTTGTTTTTTCTATATACATGTGAGGATTACTATATAATTTATTTCATTATTCTCTTAATTCTGTAATTCATTATGTTCAAACAATTTTCTTATTTTATACTTTATGAAGTCTATAGTGCAATCCCCTCTTTCACATATAAGGTTCATTTTGATCTTTTCTTTTTTCTTGAAAAGTCTAGCTAGAATTTTATCAATTTTAATGATTTTAACAAGTTATTAATATATTAATGTTTTTTCTATATTTCTTCTTTCATTAATTTTAATCCTATGATTTATTTTTAAGATTTATTTTTATTGTTTTTGACAGAGAGAGAGATATAGAGATAGAGACAGAGAGAAGGGGGAGAGCCCAGAACAGTCTCCATAGTTACACATCATCGGTTTTTCCACATAGTTGCATTCCCCAGGTGGGCGCGGGCTGCACAGGGCAGGAACTGGGCCAGGGTCTCACCCTGGTGAGAACTGAACTGGGGGAACTCTCCAGTTCAACATATGGGTCCACACAGGCCGGGGCCAGTATTCAATTGTGGGTCCTGAGGCTACAAAGTGAGCGCCTAGCCTACTGAGCCATACTGGCTTCCCCCAATCTTATGGTTTTATTCACTCTATTCAGTTTATTTTGAGTTTACATTTATTGTTGTGTTTTAATTACAAAAAAATTTTAAATAATTTAAATTATTTTTTTCTTGTTTAATATCTTTAATGCTATAACTTTTTTATTTTTTTGATACTGCTTTAGAAACATCTTGTAAATTTTGAGGACAATGTTTTTATTAATATTTATCCACATTTTTTAGTAGGAAAATTAAGCCAAAGAATACTTTGAGACACTAGAGCAAACAGAAAAAGATGTACATGCATGAAAACAACAAAAAAACAAAAAAGAGAGAACATTGAACTCAGAACACAAAAATTCAGTATAAATTTCAATAACAATTCCTAAATAAAATAAAATGGAGGGTAAAAAATAATCAGGGAAGCTGGGATGGCTCAGCGGGTTAAGCGCTCGTTTTGCAGCCCTGGAGACCGAGGATCGAATCCTGGCTCTGGCCCATGCGGACCCATATGCGGAACTGGGATATGCCCCCAGTTCAGTTCTTGCCGGGGCTTATGCAGGAGGCTCCTGGCCCAGTTTCTGCCCTGCGCAGCAGCCCCACGCCCACCTGTGGAGTGAAACTATATGGAAAACTCATGCTGTAAACTCTGGAGACTGCTCTGGACCCTCCCCATTCTCTCTGTCTCTCTTCATCTCTCTCTCTCTCTCTCTGTCAAAAACAATAAAAGTAAATATTAAAAAATAAAATAAAATAAAGTGGGTTCTGAGGACACTGTGAATCCCTGAGACTATTTTAGAGATCTTTCTCACTGTTTTCTCACATTTTTATACCTTTCTTACTGTGTTATTTGCACTGATTGTGCACAAAGCGATGATGGAATGGACGCCTTGGCAAAAATCAAGGAATGGACCTAGAAGCCATTTTATTTTTCAGCACTATACTGAAGTAAAAATTAAATGCTAGATTCACTTTAAAATGTTCTTAATGAAGTATTAAATTATGAACCCTCACTTTCTGCTGAAACTACAAAAGTGGTAATAATGTATTAAAAATTATGTATTAAACAACAAGGATAAAGAGAACAGAAGAAGATAAAACAGCAATACAACTTTGAAATTTAGAAAGTAGACAGATATGTAGTAACTCCCTTAAAATGTTTTCAGTCTTTTCCTTTGTTTTATGGTCTTGACAGTTTTGGAGAGAACTGGTCTATTATTTTGTAGAATGTTCCTGAATTTTTATTTGTTTGCTATTTTCTCATGGTAAAACAGGGATTATTCATTTTGAACCAAGAACTCTAGAAGTAATGTGCTCTTCTCAGTTCATGAATGTGTAATATTGATATGTTCTATTGGTATTATAAAATTTGACCACTTGGATTAGGTGTTGCCTGAAAGATTTATCTATAAAGATTACTTTCCCTGTGTATTTAATACATAATTATCCTGCAAGAAGATATTTTTATAGTATATAAATACCTATTTTCATCATATTTTTGCCAGCTAGTTTTATCATAATGATAAATTTTGCCTATAACAGTGATTACTATGATATTGCCTAGTGATGGTTTTCTAGTTTTAATTACTTCTATATTGAATAATTCAAATTTTGTTATTAGAAAAAACTTTCTACTCCACAAATTTATTGCTTCGCTCAATTTATTAATTTTAATATCAACTTATGTACAATTACTTCATTTTATGGGTTCTGTTAGAATTCTATTATGATTTATTTTTTTGCAAAGATTGTCCCAAGTTTAGTCATTTTTAACTCTTCTATATTATCTCCTGTGTCCTATAGACACGCCTTATGATTTTTGGAACACATCATTGCTTCCTGGCATTTTAAGATATTTTAATCTCATCTTGTGTCATGCTTCTGCCCCAACACGGGAGTCAAGTAATTTCTTTAAGTACTGTTTCTTTTATTGGAGAATGACACTGGACACTCACTGCTCATTGCTACTAAGCTTTCATGCCTTTTAGACCCCATCGGTGGACAGAATTAGGAAATATATGCATATATACATATCTACATTTATTTCCCAATGCACCTATGGATAAATAGATGATAGTTTAGTTAGAGATAGATGATATAATGATGACAACGATGATGATAGAAGATAGATAGATAGATGATATAGATACAGAGAGACAGAGATAGATCGATAAATAGACTGACCGTGAATTTCTATGACTATAGTCAAAGCCAATCTAACACCAGTTTTTATTCTAGCTTTCCTCCTTCCCCTATTTGTTACTTCTTTTGTAACCTGGATCTATCTTTAATATTTTTATCGATTTCTTCAATCCTCATATACACATGAAACAGTCTCAGAATTGCTAGCCAATACATTTATGAAAAATAAATTTAATAACTAGATTATAATATTTTAGTTTTTATTTTTCTCTTTATAGATTACAGTAAAAATACTACTTTCCAATGTTACTTCAATTCTTCTCTTCACCACTCTATCAGTTTGTATACTATTCATTAGCAAGACATAAGGTTCATTTATTATTGTTTGTATTACATTTTGGATATCTACCATGTCTTGCTTGATTATAATTATTTCAATTTTGAGGGAGAGTATGTGAAATATCAACATGTTTCTAAGAGGCAAAGCTATATAAAAAAGGAAACTCAGAGATAAATCACTACACCCTCATTCTTGCTACACTATTTTCATTTTTTTGTTCTTTCCACCCCATTCCAACTCACTCTCCTTCAGCAACCTAGTTGTTATTTGCTGGATTATTCTCTTTGTATTTCTCCCATTCAGATTTTTATTTTATCGTCTTCTTCATATAGTAATAACATTCTATTTATACCCTTGCTTTTTTTTTTTTTTGACTTAACAATATATTTTAAAAATCACTCCACATTGTTTCATAGAAATCATCCTCATTTTTGTACAGTTGCGCAGTAATCCATTGTGTGGATGTGTCATAGTTTATTAAACACTACTCAATATATGAGAATTTAAAATGTTTAAATTATTTGAAATCTCATACCTCCACCCCCCAAAAAATTGCTGAAATGAATAAACTTTCATTGACTATGTTTATTTTCACATTGTGGGAATGTATTATCATGGTATTAAAGGTAGAATTGCTCTTTCAGAGGTAAGTGTACAAGTAGATTGCTAAATTATATTATTTTGCATTCTAACAAGCAATGTGTGAGGCAGTCTATTTTTACCAACAAAACATTGCTTTAAATTTTCCACTATTTTGTAGGTAAGAAATGGTACTTCATTATTGTTTGATATACATTTCTCTGATTGTGAGTTCACATTTTTTTTCATGTTATTGGTCACACGTATATCTTTCATTGTATTGTATTTTCATTTGTTTTCCTCAGTTTTCTCTGTGTTTTTATGATCATTTGTTCCTCAATTTTTAGGAATTCTTTATTAGTAATAAATTATTAGTCCTCTTTTTGTACTGCATATTGCAAATATTTTCTCTTAGTTTATCAGGTGTCTTTTGTCTTTGTTTATATATTTTTTGTTATGAATATTTTACCATGCATTTTTGTGACATCAAAATTATTATTACCTCCAAAATCTTTGAGTTTTAGTCATACTTAGAGAAGCAAAGAAGCATGCACCCATGATTTCTTCTAGTGGCTGTATGGATTTTTTTTTTTTTTTAACACTTAGAGCCCTAATACATTTAAAATTTATTCTTGTGCATGGTGGAAGGCATGAAACTAGTTTTATCTTTTTTTTCCAAATGGCTACCTGGATGTTCCAGTAAGATTACTACACAGCCCATAGTCCCAGTGATTGCAGATACTAGCTTTCTCATATGTTAAGTTTCTATATGTATTGGAAACTATTTTCTATTTCATGAGCATTATTATAACTTTATTGTTAATAGTGTCACTATTTCTTTTAATTATATATAATTCATTAAAAATAAAAGTAATTTTTGAAAGCCAAAATAACCATAAAACCAGCAAAAGCCAGAGAGCAATCACTTTTCTAAACTTAGAGAATTATATATTTTTAAAGCATTAAGAATATATTTACAAAGGATATTTTTCTGTAGTCATTATTTTTTCAAATTCCTTTTTCTAATCTGAAAGAGCAATGTATGTTCATTTTCAAAGGATATTTTCTCTTGTTTACATGATATCATTATTTAGAGCATCAGCAGCTGGTCTTACTGTGCTCACCTGTGTTACAATTCTGAGCATATGGCAATTTGAACTGCAAGATTTATTTTTTGGACTGCAGCACAATGCACATAAAAGGACCTTTGGGAAAATAATAGAGCATAACACTCACTGTCAGCTTCAGTGGAACTAAATTATGTTTTTACCTTCCAACATTGGAGATTAAGGCCATGTCTACACATGAAAACTAAAGTGAATGAATTAAGCAAGCATCTGGATAATTTGAATTAAAAAAGGAATGTTGCTTTTAAAAAATGAATATTCCAAGTAGGCTTGATGGCAAAATCTACAAGTAACTGCCTTGGTTTTCTAAATAAATTTAACACTTGAAGCCGTAAGCTAACAGAATATATTTGTGCAGTTAGGTAATTTTATATGTTAAAACTTTAATACTGCCTTATATATTTTGTTTTTATTACTGTTAAAATTGTTTCTGGGGGAAGCCAGGATGGCTCAGTAGGTTAAGTGCTCACTTTGCAGCCCTGGGGACCTAGGATCAAATCCCGGCCCCAGCCTGTGCAGACCCATATGCTGAACTGGGCAGTGCCCCCAGTTCAGTTCTCACTGGGGTGAAGACCCTGGCCCAGTTCCTGCCCTGTGCAGCCACGCGTCCACCTGTGGAATAAAACTATGTGGAAAACCAATGATGTACAACTATGGAGACTGTTCGGGGCCCACCCCCTTGTCTCTGTCTCTGTATCTATCTATCTATCTCTCTCTCCCTCTCTCTCTTTCTGTCAAAAACAATAAAAATAAATTAAAAAAAATTGTTTCTGGCATGTATATAAATTGAAATATATTGAAGTCATGAAAACATATTCAGGGGAAGAAAATATTAAAAACTACATAGACATAATATAAATTAAAAATACTTTGCCATTTCTAAAAACTTAAATCAGCTCTAAGTAATAAGTTAAATTTCAAAATGTTCTCCGCCTTTGATAATGCAAAACCTAAATAGGTAAGATAAAAGCTACACACAAACACAAAAAAAGATTTTCAACTATTATTAAGTGACAACTAATTAAATAATTTATACATAAGAAGCAATAAGTGACTAATATTTGATTTTGAATAAATTGACATTTATAAATTAGATGTGAATTTATATTTTAACTTATAGTCATGTTAACTAAATTCAGAGATTAGATTGAAGGTAGTCTGATTTTAGAAGGTCAAAACTGGGATAGATTTCTAAGAATGTGAAAATGGTGTTGCTCTCTCACTTGTACTATTATATTTGGAATATACAGAACATTCCTTTAAAAAGGGTAACAACGACCCTTTGAAATAAAATGTGGTCACATATTTTCTTGAAACACAATATATTCTGTCACATTAAAATTACAATTGTGTGATAGAAGGGCTTATTATATTGTAGTAAAAACATTGAGTAGGTAGCTTTTATAATATTTAATGAAGATTATCCTAGATCACATAAACTTAAAAAACATTTGGGTACTTTCTATATTCCTGAGAGTACAGTGAATTTATGCCAGTTATTTAATAGAGCTTTTTACAAATTAATTTTGGCAAGATTATGTAGAGATAGAAAAATCATGCATCTATAATATTTGTCATAGACACACATAAACTAGATGGATGCAAACAGAGATCTTATAGCTTATGTGATCTATAATTAGTAAGACAATCTTAGTTATTTTAATTCCTCAAAAAAGTGGATTGCAACCTGAATGATATCAGAAACTGACACACCTATTCAATAATATTACCTCTAACTTGCTTCTTTATACCAGGCAGAAGATAATCAATTAAGGCATAATAAAAAGATTCTTATGTTCTAGATTTATAGCTGTGTGTTTTGGGAATGTCTTAGTAAAACCTTCCACAAAGAAATAAGAATGTTTTTATTTTCCTCTAGATCACCCATGTCAAACACACAGCTCAGGGTGGCTTTGAATGTTATAAGAATTTTTGTGGCCTTTTTTTTTTTTAGCTTATTGGCTATTGTTAATATTAGTGTACATTATGTGTGGCCCAAGACAATTCTTCCAGTGTGGCCCAAGGAGACCAACAAGTTGGATACCATTGCTCTAGATACATAGTTCTATTTTATCTTAGGGCAAAAAACCTAAGAAAAATGTTCCTATCAGGCTCTGACTATCAGTTTCTAATTTGGCCAGCTTATGATAATAGAGCTACTTATAAAAACAAACGAACAAACAAACAAAAACGAAGGAATCTTTACACATTGTTAGTCAGGCTTCAGCTAGGACAAATATTCCTGGCAATATTAACCCCTTGAACTTAAGATGCATCCCCAGAGGGTGCAAATAATATTACCCTCTTAAGATCAAGAGACAATCCCAACGACAACCAAAAGAAAAAATGACAATTTTTCCCCTGAGAGTTAGGAAGGATCAGTAGAACCCTAGACACAAATGAAGAGTACCTACATGTCTGTCTATCCATATCTAGCTATATATGGAGCACAACCCATATTATTTCTGTTTGGCCATATGTTGGGGTCTACTAACCTGATGGTGGTCAAGCCAAGTTCTCAGGACACAGAATGAGACAAAATAGAAGGTAATGGTTGTCCCTGGGAGAAAAGAGATTGACAAGCAGAGGGTACCTAAAAGAAAATTCAAATATCAAACACACACACACACACACACACACACACACACACACACACACACACACACACCCTAGATACAGTTTATTTTGGCCAATATGGAAAACAAGAAACACTGTGGACTTTTACCTTTTTCTGTCAAGCAGGAACCACAGAGATCTGAAGAGTTGACTTTAGTAAGAATTCTCACTTTTTGCTAGTTTCTGCCAGTTTTCCTAGGATCCCGTTTGTAGGCTCCAGAGTGAGTGTGGTGTCCCAGAGTGTCTTATCCTGGTCACCAGAAGTTATAGGGCAAAAAAAAAAATTTCTCTCTATCCTTTATAGTGAGAGTTTGGCTGAGACACCTTTTTTTCTCTAGGGCACCTCATAAATGCATACGCTTATCTTGTTTAAAAGTTCTCCGCTGTGGACACTGTAATTCAAGATTATTTTTGGTAAGGTTAACACGCTTGGTCAGCCTTAAAATACAATTTTATTTTATCTGAGGCCTCACAGTAGACACAGCTCAGTTTAAATTGGACCCAGTCAGTCCCTGAACCCAGTCTGGTTTTTAAAATTGGACCCGGTCTTACCCGAGACCCAGTCTGCTTTTTAAGTTGGACCTAGTCCATGCCCAGACCCAGTCTGTTTTTTTAAATGGGACCCAGTTCAGTTTTTAAATTGAACCTAGCTGGATTCTAGACCAAGTCTGGTTTCTTAGTCAAACCCGGTCTGATTCCAGACCATTTCTGGACCCCATCTGGAGAAAGAAATGCTCAAATAAAGTCTGAAATCTCATAACACAAAGGCTACAGTGCTAGGAACCTAGAGGTACTTACATGACTCCAGGGCAGAAAAAAGTGGTGAGCTCATGGGCTCAAACTAGTATTTACACCTGGTTGCTCATTGCTTGTGGGAGTTCTCAGGGGTCTCTGCTTCTTTTCTCTAATGCCAGAACCACTAAAAGATAAACTGAGGCATATTAAAATTTTACAGGGGAGCCGGGATGGCTCAGTGTGTTAAGCGCTCACTTTGCAGCACCATAGAACAAGGATCAAATCTCAGCCCCAGACAGAGTGGACCCATATGCTGAACTGGGGAGTACCCCCAGTTCAGTTCTCACTGGAGTGAGACTCCTACCCATTTCCTGCCCTGTACAGCCCCACTCCCACCTGTGGAATGAAATTATGTGGAAAAACCAATGATGTGCAACTATGGAGACTGTTCTGGGTCCTCCCCCTTCTCTCTGTCTCTGTATCTCTCTCTCTCTCTCTCTCTCTGTCAAAAACAATAAAAATAAATCTTAAAAAAATTTTATTTAAGTTTATTTGAACAAAAATTGATCAAGCTGGGCTGCAGTTAATCTAGCAGATAGAAGCTCCAAGATGCTGTGCAAAATGAAAGACTTTTATATGTAGGCAGAAGGGAGCAGGAACAGGAAAGTTACACTAAGCAAAATGGGGGTTGGTTACTGCAAGGTTACTTTCCTTTGGCGTGTGGCCAGTGTTTTCAGGAAAATCACCCAGCTAAGGCTGATGAGGTGGTTCATGATTGACTGCTTTAGTGCTCAATTTCGTGGAGACCCAAGAGTAGAATTAGGTCTTGGTTTGGTGATTAAGAACTTAGCATAAGTGACTCCATTTTGGGCCTATTGTCTTATTTTTAACAGACTGTAGTTCAGAAGTTAGCCTGAACTGCTTTCATGTGAAGACTTAGTGCTGGAGGATCTACTTTCAAGACAACTCACTAAAATGATTGGGAAGCTGATGCTGGTTGTCCTCAAGAGACTTTAGTAACTACCATGTGGTTCTTTCTTCTGGGTTGCTTGCTTTTACAGTACAGCTGATAGCTTTCTCTAGAGTTAGTGGTCCACAAAAGGCAGGCCAGAAGCCACAATGGCTCTTTTGACCTTGACTCTGATATGACACTTTTATTTCTTCAATATTCCACTAGTTACACTGTCTAGCATTATTCAGTGTTGGTAGGAACTACACAGTGGTGTGACTACTAAGAGAAAAGAAATAACAGAGTGTCTTGGGAGTTGCCTCTCATAGGTTATGTCTTTGAGAAATCAACATTATTATAAAAGTTTTCTATTCATCATAGAAAAAAATGTTTTAAAAAAATCCTCAAACCAGTAAATCTTGTCATCAGTTTTAATTAAAAATAACCAAACAAATTTTAATTTAATAATGTGGTATGCTTTCTAAAATATTAAGATGATAAAAAGACTAAAAAATTAATTTGCAAGATATGTCTGTTTCAGTTAATTTTATGTTTAGTGTCTATTGATTATAAAAACATACAACTAGAAATAAAAACATCACCCCTTTAAGGTGACCAGATTTTAACATTGGTAAAGCGGGACACCATTGACTGGTGGGGAGGGGTTCTTGATTAAAAATTTGGTCTATCTCCCACCATTCCCTAGCTTGTCGTGCATTCTTTCCAAAAATCAGAACTTTTTAAAAATGCTGCGGGATGCGGGACAAATTGTTAAAAATCGGGACTGTCCCGCAAAAAGCGGGACGTCTGGTCACCTTACTAAATACATGTGCATTGCCTCTATATCATAGCTGTTCTACTCTACAAAATTATATAAAGGCAAGTTTGTTTTTTATCACTGCATTTCCAATAGCACCTAGATATTTCTGTACACAGAAGGCATATAGTAAATATCTGCTAAATTGAATTAAAATTTGGGGGCATCTTCTGAGAACAAATACATTGACATTTATGCTGCTTGTGCTAAGACACACAATACAAAACTGTCTCTGTGCCTGTTTTTTGTTGTTTAACAGTGATTTGGAAGTAGACAAGCCTTATCCTAAGCCAATTATGGAGTAGACAAAATTGTTCTTCTTTGCACTGATTGCCTCCAAATCTTGGTTCATCTTTCCTTTTGTGGTAATCCTCTCTCTTTAGTAGGGCTTAGAATTCATCTAAGGTGAAAAATTGTTTTGGCCCAGAGTATTCCTAATATCAAGCATTGTGTCTTTCATCAAAGACTGAAAAGATCTGACAGATCTATTTTGTGAGCCTTTTGCATTCTCAGGGGACTATTTTTTTAGTTCCCCAGGGGTGATTTTTCCTCTTCAGATACCCAGTGTTCACTTTTCTTTAGCCTTTTGAACATATAGAAACACTGTCACTCTATCTGCCATGTTCAGTTGTTAATTGGTGGATTTTTCTTTGAAATAAAGTAGTTGCTGCCAAAGTATTACCTACACCAGACAGTGTATTTTAAATGTTTTATCTCTGAGTGGTACATGTGATAGAATCCTTTTAAGCATTCCTGACAGCCAGTGGAAGGTATTAAAAATGGTTATTACCAGGACTTTTCAAGCCAGAAGATACACAGCAGGAAATTCCTTAGCTTAGGCTTCAGAAAGACCATCCTGACCATGAGTAGCTGAGGGATCTAAAGCACAATGTTTTTGCATGCCAGGATAGTCCTGACCCTGTCTATCTCTCACAGGCTTCTGGAAAAGATTCTTCCTACAGATCTTCTCATCACTTTCATAGTTTGCTGTTTGGCTCGGTTAAGCTGTAGGTAGCTTTCCTTTTTCTATTTTGGCTGAAGTACTTGAAGAGTGACTATTGGGAATGAGAAACTGAATTTTTCACTTTATTTAATTCTAATTAATTTGCCCTTGGCAATTAGTTACCTTATTGAGCAGTGCAGCTCTAGAGGCATTAAATGAGTAAGAACTAGGACATCAGTTCTCTGAATGTGATCTGGGGACCTCTGAGGCTCTCTTAGAGCCTTTTGAAGTATTTTTTTTTAATTGTTTTTTTTTTTTTTTGACAGAGAGAGAGAGAGAGAGAGAGAGAGAGAGAGAGAGAGAGAGAGATACAGAGACAGAGAGAGAACTGAACTGGGGGCACTCCCCAGTTCAGCATATGGGTCGGCACGGGCTGGGGCCGAGATTCGATCCTTGGTCCCCGGTGCTGCAAAGTGAGCGCTTAACCCACTGAGCCATCCCGGCTTTCCCTCTTAGAGCCTTTTGGAGGACCATGAGATCAAACCTATTTTTTTTTTTTAATAAAAATACTAACCGGTTATTCACTTTTTAACTTCCTTGCTTTCTCAGTTGCATTTTTCAGAGGCTACATGACATATGATATGCAACAGAATAAATGCAGCAATACATTGAAGAGCTCAATTGTTTTTTCTTAAGCCAAACATTAAAAAAAATTTTTTTTAAATGCAAAATAAGGCCAGTATCTATTTTCTTGAAAACGGTTATATTTTATTAAGAATATCTGTGAACATATGCATTAATAATATTTAACTAATTATATATATATATTTTAATTTTTAACATGTTATATATCAATCAATTCACAAAAATAAATCTCTTTGAGGTCCTCAGTAATTTTCAAGAGTATAATGTGGTCCTATGATCCAAAATTTGAGCATTGTTGAACTAAGCAACTCAATAATTTTAACGCTTATTTTATTTTGAGAAGAGAATTCCTGGCATGTTTAACAACGTTTTGTGATTCTTCTGTGTTGGAAGATCCTTTGAGTATGATGGGAAATGATCCAAAACTTTTTAAAATGTTTTCCATAGTAATTAATACTCTACATCTCCTCCTGGGTCAGATTATATCTTGAAAAAGAGCACTTTTGCCTTAACAACCAGGTTCATCTGGAGGATTTCAGGCATATAGAGAATAACATGAATTTTTAACACCAGTAAATTACCCAGCACTGGAATTTCTGGTTTTAACGAACAAAAATTAATGCATACCAATTCTAGAAGTTTCCATCTTATCTGCGTTATACATAATTAGAAAACACCATAGTATGCAGCATTTTGCACTGAATATTTTTGTACAACTAGCACTCTTTTCTGAACATGTGCTGAAGGCATAGGCCAGAGAAACCACACTCTATATAATGATAACCTCTAATTCCTCCCCAAGGATCTAAAGTCATTGTGGATGGAGTATTTTCTGAACCAGAAACAATGGCTTTAATTGCGTGTTTATGAAGTTCCAAACTACTACATAAAAATACTCCACTGATTAATTAGAAGTCCTACTTTTCCTAAAGAAAACATATTTGTCTTTAAAGTTTGCACTACCAACTGAAGGCTCAAAGTTCGCTTTCCACTATTGTCTACAGCTTTGAACACTCTCATTGAGCTTTATCTATGCTCAGTAGGGGTCTAGAGATATAAAAAAAATACAGGTTTTATTGATACATCCTGTCAAAAAGCTCTTGCATATCAACCTTAATAGCATGATAGTAGTCTTAGACTAGAACAAAAGAAGGCACTGTCCTAGGTCTGGTAGAATAGGAAGTCCTATTTGGGACTCCTTCTGGCCAATTCCTTTCCCGACCCTTATAGGAAAAAAGAGTTGAAAGATTGAGGGATGTATCCATTCAAAGAACATATACCCTCCTTGTAGATCATGCATAAGAAAGGTCTCAGAATCATGTGCACAATGGACTAAAACCTTGTTTCCAGGACCTATTTTGGCCTCTCCCATAAATTGTTCATCCCAAAGAAGTGTGTGAGTAACCAAGAGAGCAGAGGTTTCTAGGGTTTGAATATAGAGCTTGAGTGTTATGTTAAAGCATCTATATAAATATAGGACAGGGCCTTCTCTTTATAACACGAAACTAGACGTGAGAAGATGAGTCATGATGACATTCTAGTGTGAAACTCAGAGGAATATAAGAATTTTAAATTATAAATTTAATTCCACCCTTTCAGGTCATTAAGAAAGTACATTTGTAAAAATATGATCTAAAGCATATTTTATTTAAGAGTTTGTTTGCTTGATATATAAATTTTAATATTAATACATTATTTAATATTAATACATTGTATTAGGCCTCTATTTTATTTTTGCCATGTGTCTCAAAAATATTAGGAGTGGACATGAGATTTATCTTTATTTTTTGGGTGCGATTGTGATTTTGTCATCCAGTCATTCATATCAATTCATCAGAAGGTCAGTGATCTGAGGAACTGGAGAGGATGGAACATAACATCCATGCATCTCAAGTCTAACAAATCATGATTAAAATTTTAGTTCACTTTAGAAAGAGGCAGTATATTATTGTCCCTTTTGATCTAATTTAGCATTGTAAATTACATGTTGGAGAGCGTTATTATCAATCCACTTAGAAAAAGTTTTTCATATGTAGAATATACCCTTCATTTGTATTTATGAAAGCCTTCTAAAATAAAAAATAAAGTTTATAAATAGGTTGCTCATAGTCCTCTCAATCAACAAGTGCCATTGTCTTAATTTTTTCTAAATTCTTAGATACAGCTCCTTTACTAAGCCTTCTAGTTTGGTACCTCAGTGTGTAAAGGCTTCTAGCTGGACATAAGTATACAAAGTCATGTTAATTCATCGAACATCTATTCACTCTCTTAGCTCTCCTAAGTGCAGTGGATAAAGACAGAAAAACTTTCTGCTTTTATGTTTATCACCAAATGGAAAATAATTCTTTCTGTGTATTTTAATGGAGGATGGTCAAGTATAGAACGTCAAGTATTGATGTATCAGTGTCATTCCTATATTTTCTACATTACTAGACCCCTAATGAGGTTATTGCACTCTTTCAAAGTCTCTGGATTCTTCTGAACAAAATTATATTATCTAAATACACCAGCACCTCAAAAAAAAAAAGACATATATTTATTTTTTTCTCTTCTAGGTTTTATTCATTCAGCATTTATCTGCTTTTACTTTTTAAGATTTATTTTATTGTTTGACAGAAGGTGAGAGAGAGAGAGAAGGAGGAAGGCCAAGAGCAGTCTCTATAGTTGTGACATGATCTCATTCCACAGAAGTGGATGTGGGGCCACATGTGGAAAGAACTGAACTTGGGGCCTCCAGAATGGGAGGCAAGAACCTTCACTGCCATCTCAGTGGCTATCAGTTGTGCCACAGTTTGACATACGGGTTTGCACAGGCCAGGGCAGGATTTGGTCCCTGGATCTAATGGTTGCAAGGCAACTGCTCAATCTGTTCAGCTATCCAGGCATCCCGTATTCAGAATATATTTAGTAACTGCTCTAAGTCAGATAGTGTAGATTCTAGTGTGTGTGACAATATGTGGAGAGTGTATGTTGGGGGGTATATCAGTAAATATATGTCAGTGGGTGATAAGTGTTTTGAAGGAAAGGGAAGCAGATTAAGATGGAAATGTAAGAACAGGTGTTATTACTTTATTTTATAAGAAGAAGTTAGGAAAGTATTACTGACAAAGTAATACTTGAGCATACATGAGGAAGTGAGAAAGTTGTGTGTATAATTGGAATAAGAGTGTTACAGGAAGAAGGAACAGCAAAGGTAAAGTGTAAATATGCTTACTGTGTTCTAAGAAAAGTGAGATCACAAATATGTGTCTACAGTAGAAAAGAATGAAATAGAGAAACAATTGAAATTAGGTCAGAATGTGAGAAGAAAGAGTTTATATTAGGACTATCTTTCATTCTGAACCATCAGAGAGGTTCTTAAAGAGCAGTGAATAATATGACATGTTTGAAATTGGTCATTCTGGATTCTGCCTATAGAGTAGAATGTAGGTTTATAGTAATTAGTGTAAGTTATGTTATGCTACAGTGACAAATATCTTAAAAACCTCAGTGATTTACAACCATTAAGCTAGTTCTCATTTGTTCTATAGCTAGCTACATTATTGGTCAGAAAGTGGATTATCTTCATTGCAGTTACTTAAGAGACCTAAATCAATGGACCTGATTCCATAACCAGAATATAAAGACAAAGGCATGAAAACATGCATTGGCTCTTTAAGGTTCTGCCTCTGAATGACAGCACCACTTATACTCATATTTCACTGGTTCATGCAAATTGCATGACCCTGATTGCATTCAAATGGGTATAAAATTTCAATGATAATTTTTTTTTAAAGCAAGAGAACAGACTTTTTTGAATACCCTGACCAACATTCTTCTCTTAATGTCACAAATATTTGGTTCACTTCCTTTCCCACATGAAATATACCTTCATATCTTCTCCAAAATGAAAAACTCAAAAGTCCTGTCCAATGATATTACTATATTTTAAAGAACAAGATCAAATGAAAATATCTTTATAAATTTCAATGTACTACTTCTTGCTCTAGAGACATAACATTTTTAAAACACACTCACACCAAGTTGTATGATCCCTGACACTATCCCTGTTGGATTCACAAAAGAGAAATGGAATGACTAAATAAACATTCTTATTCAAAAAAGGGAAGACGGGGTGGTAGAACATCTAGAAACCATTGAATCATTTGTTGTTGTTTTGCTGTTTGTTTGTTTGCTTGTTTGTTTATTGTGATAGTAGTTCTCCAGTGTGTACTAGCCTCCAGGTCTCAGAGGTCTGTGGCTCCGACCAGTGTATATTATCCTCACTGGATACAGATGAAAAGGATAGAAGAAAACATCACCTCACTGAGAGTTGAACAGCTTTCAAAGTCTTCTTCATACCTAGAAGAGTGGTGTCCAAACTTTTGGCTGCCTGGGGGCACACTGGAAGAAGAATGGTCTTGTACCACACATAAAATACATTAATATTAACGATAGCTAATGACCATAAAAAAGAAAAGGTCTCCCTCCCCAATTATTTCATAATGTTTTAGGAATTTGTGTTGGGCTCCATTCAAAGCTGTCCTGGGCCACAGGTTGGACATGCCTGCATCTAGAAGGTTTGCAGTTTCGTGACTGTTACATTTTTAATAGTCACACTTTCACAGGCTGATGCATCTATTGACATCGTGATTCTCTCAAAGCTATTGTCATTTCATTTTTGTTTATTTTAATTTATCTCCATGTGCCAATGATCTTACAATTCTTTTGGAAATACGTCCTTCTCTCTAGACTTAATGGTGAGTATATGAGTAAATTTCACATACATCCTGAGAGAATTACATCCCTAGTATTTCTCTCTAGGCCTCTGATTTAAAAGAAAAGATTTACTGAGTGAAGAATTAATTTATTCAGAGATTTTTAAAATGTGTCTAATGGCCACACTTTTACTTTGGCCCTTGCCAGAGCTAGGCTGAATTTTAATTAGCCTTTGTTTTTAAAGGCCTCATAGTTTTATTTTTACTGCATGGAAATTGAAATCAGTTGCATCTTTATTCTGCAAGTCACCACTTTCCTAAACTTTCTTTAATCCCTTTCATTTCTTCTTGCAAATCAATTATTTGATCGCTTTCCTATTATAGCATGTCAAAACAAAGTCAGAAGTGAAAAATATTTAAGTTTTTGATGTTGCTACTCATTCTCTTGCATGAAGCTATTAGTCTAATGGGTATAATATTGTGTTTTTACGTTACTACAGGTTAGCATTTTACCCCTACATAAAAAGATTCATCATCCATCTATTCTCCAAAAATATTTCTTTGGCACCTACCAGCCATAGTCACAACCAATGCCATAAATTTTGGGGTTTTATTTTTGAATATTTTGTAATACCTTCCCTATCAGTAGCAAAGGTAAAGTTAAGCTGGTTGCCAAGTTGAAAACCTCAGTGCGTTAAAGCAACATAAATGGATTTTCTCTTATCCTCCTTGTCTACCTAGAGTTTGCAAGGAAGTTAAGCTCATAATAGGAAACCTACTGAATAATTGTGACAGGTCCATCAGTCCCATTGCTTCTTAAAGCTACTGCTAGAAAGAATACATATCAATTCTTATACATTTCACTGGCCAAGAAAGTAACATGACCTAAACATCAGTTTCAGTGGGGAGAAAAGTAGATTCCTATTGTATGACCAATGTGAGAGAAGTGACATTTGCAAAAGGTCCTAATGAATACCACCATGAATAAGGATGGATCAAGGTTAGACTGTGTAAAATGGTGCTATAATAAATCAATCATAAAGTGGTTGTAATGTGGATCAGGGATATGGAGGTAGTAAAACAATTCAATAGGTTTTGCTAATGGAAGGGGTGTAAGAAAGAACAGTGAAGAGTCAAGAATTAATCTAAAGTTTTGACCTGAGCATAGAAAGTAGAGTTGCCATTTACAGATATAAAGAAGTAGGAGGAGCCATTTTGGTAGATAATATCAAGAATTCAAATTTTCCCATATTAATTTTGAGAATCACACTATACATTAAGTCCTATACAGGTGTATGGTGTTCTGAGGAGAAGCCTTTTCTTCTTCAATGGCTATCTGGCTACACCTAACTCTTAAATCTGAAACTAAGAGCATTCATGCTGCAAAATCACGCCAGAGCACCTTGAACTTGTGATGATACAGGGACCGTGCTTGGAATGATGAAGAGTCTGGTTTGTCAAGGTGCCTTTATCCACATACATTCAATTTTATAAGATTTATTATGTATTCCTATATTCAGTGACCCATAATCCATGCCAGGTTACAAGCTAATAACATTAATTAAAAATTATATATTAGGGTTTTTTTTTAATTTTTTTTTTTTTTTTAAGAAAATTGACCTAAAAAAAGAAATCACTGTTTAGCACTTTCAGAGTTCTGGGTTATTTTTATGTTCTTAAGCATTAGTTCCTATTTAAGCAGACCATATCTATCTTACAAAGATAGAAAAATATTTCTATTTTGTAACTACCCTTTAAAAAACTGTTAGGGGCTCAGGAATTTCCAAAATCAAATCTGCTTTAATGTCTAGAAAAACTGTGTCTGGCACTACCTGGTGCTTTGAACAGGGCTCTTTTTGCAAGTACCATCCTACTGGCAACAATAAGTTGCAGCATGAAAAACAAATTTTAATTGATTTCAAATAGAGCCATTACATAATAATGCATTTCAATTTTGGACACACCTTTGTAGAAGTAGCATTATTGAGTAGCTTCCACAGTGTGGATTCTGCAAGAATCCAGTTTCAGTGCACTGTTCCACAGATTATTGGAATCTGTTTATAACCAGTAAAAAGAATTGTAGCTTTGTAAGTTATTATAGAGGGGCATAGATCAAGTGCCATTCTAATGACTAAAAGTGCTAGTGACTTCCTATTCATTATCCAGAACCACTGTGCCTTAATTTCCCCAAAATTTTTCTCATACATTTTTATTGAGCCTTCAGCCAACTTAAAAGGGCTTCGAACTTCTGGGACACAGCTCAGATTCAGTGTTCAGTCTTGGTCCCTACGTTCTATTTGCTTAGGTCTGGAGCCTTTGCCAATTTCCCAACACCATCACTTTGTGGATGTTCAAGCCTTTTGACAACAATAACAAAGAATTTCTTGATTGCCTGGCCTCTAGGAAAGTTGCTCATTTTTGTCTATATTGGAAAAGAATAGTCAACACCAGTGGAAACTTCCTGAGTCCTACAGAGCTTCACTCCACTCCAATCCATTTTGAATCTCATAATTTTCCAAGTCTGTCTTCTCCAGGGCTACAATTATGACAAATTCTCTCTTAAGATACTATTAATAACCCTCCTCTGTATAAGAAGATATGACTATGAGTCAAAGACCTCATCCCAGTCACCCAATCTTAGTTCTAAGTTTATGTTGTTTTTTCCTCAACCAGCTTCTCTGGCACTTCTAATAAATTTGAATAAGATCATGGTTCTTTGCTTGTTGAAGTTGGCTACCGTTTCACTAGCCATAAGCTGCCTAAAGTAAGCATGTATTTCAGCTTGTCACTTATTTCTAGTACAGACCACAATACTGTAGAAAAAAACTCTAGTCACTTAAATGGCAAGTTCTTTTATCCTGTCTCTGCTGGGTGCTGAAAAATTTCTGCTACCACAAAAACTGCTGCCCTGCAAAACACTTGTTCTAAATTCAGAAACCAGTCAAGCACAGGTGCAAAAGCCTTCCTAGCTCTTGCTGCATGTTACAACTCAAAGGATCTCTCTTTCTTCTTGATCCAGCCATGCATCTCAGTCTCTAAGGCATTTTATTCTTTCATCTTTCCCCAACAGCATTCATTGTATCGCCCAAATTTTTTCTTCCCAACCCCACATCTCAATCTTCTGAAAATTCCTAAATTTTATGCTATATCATAATCATATCACTCAGATATATTTCCTTTTCCGGAAAACAAACAAACAAACACATTAAAACAACCTCCATTTATTTCATATTTTATATTTAATAACAAGAGTACATGAATCATCTTCCATGAGCACTGATTTTTCAATATTCTTTCAAGAAGCTCATTTCTCACACTGAACATGCATTTTGCATACGACATCTTTTTTTTTAATTTTTCAATTTATTGGGGTGTCATTGGTTGGTAAAAATTACATAGGTTCAAGGTGTACAATTCTATGTTACATCCTTTGTGTATTGCATTATGTGCTCACAATGTAGAGTCAGTTCTCCTTCCATCACTATATATTTGATGTCCCCTCCCTGCGCCTCCATCCACCTCCTCCTTTATCTCAGGTAACCACTAATCTATTTACTGTGTCCATGAGTTTTTGTTTCTTTGATACTTTCAGCTCTATATTCTGCCTATAAGTGAAGTTATATGTTTCTTAATCTTTTCAGTCTATTTCTCTTAATATGATGGTTTCAGGGTCCATCCATGTTGTCACAAATGGCTGTATTTCATCTTTTCTAATTTCTGAATAGTATTCCATCATGTAAGTGCTCCACAACTTTATCCAGTCATCCATCAAAGGACACTTTGGTTGCTACCATGACTTGGCCACTGCGACAGTATTGTGATAAACAGTGGCTACATATAACTTTGTGAATTAAGGTTTCCAAGTTTGAAGGTAGATACCTAAAAGAGGGATTACTGGGTCATATGGAAATTTTATTCTTAATTTGTGAGGAATCTCCATACCACTTTCCATAGTGGTTGTACCAATTTGCATTCCCACCAACAGTGTATGAGGGTTCTGTTTTCTCCACAGCTTCTCCAGCACTTGTTATTCCTTGTCTTGTTGCTTATAGCCATTCTAACAGGTATGACAGGATACCTCATTGTGGTTTTAATTTGCATTACCCTATTTGCTCATGATGTTGAGCATTTTTTCCATATGTCTGTTGGATGTTTGTAGGTCTTTCTGGGAGGAGTGTCTGTTTAGGTCTTCTGCCCATGTTTTCAATTGGATCATTTTGTTGTTGTTGTTGAGTTGTATGAGTTCTTTATATATTTCAGATATTAGCCCCTTATCAGAGGCATTGTTTACAAATATTTTCTCTCACTTGTTTGGTTTCCTCTTTGCTTTGTTGCTGGTTTCCTTTCCTGTGCAGAAGCTCTTTAGTTTGATATAGTCCCATTTATTTATTTTTGGTTTTACTTCCTTTGCCTTTGAGATCAAATTCATAAAGTTCTCTCTGAACTCAAGGTCTACAAGTTGAATTTCCTTCTATGCAGTTTATTGTTTGGGTCTTATGGGGAGGTTTTTAATCCATTTTGAGTAAATTTTTATCTAAACATCCATTTTTTATATTACATTCCCCAAGTGGGTCCACTGGAGATGACCGCCATCTTCTATAAAAAAGGGATACTCTCTTCAATCCCTACTTGTTCTGGCTGGCTGTTTATCCTGAACACTATTCCAAATAGTACAGAAGTTCTTCTGATTTCAAGGCAGAAAATATGCACAGTTCAGCAAGCAAAGATAGTATACACTCACCAATGGCTCTAATGTTTTAAAAGCTTAAATTAAAATTATATACAACTTATTATTAAATAAACATGCCAACACATGAAATCCAAAGGACATTTTAATAATAACAATCATAGCAATAATAAGAATAAAAATAAATAACATATATGGTGGTGTTGTATGCCAGCACCACATAGGCATCTTATATTTATTGGCTAATTTAATCTGCACAGCATCTCATAAATTCAATACTATCATTTATCTAGGTTTGGAGTAGTAAAATGAAGCAAAGGAAAGTTTAATCATGTGTCCAAGGTCACACAGTTGAGAAAAGAAAAACACAGGATTCTAAAAAGGCACATGCATTTTTTTATGAAGTTGTTTTGTAATCAAGATAAAGTCATCTTTTACACAAAGGGCACAAGGAAATTCCTTTACTCATGTCCTTCTTCTTCTAGGCCCTTCTATTGTTTTAAACTGATCCAAATTGTGATCCCTGCTTGAAGGCAATATATTTCATCTATTTTTGTTGTTGTTATTGTTTTTTAATGTTTGTTTATTTCTTTGATGGAGCTATAGAGTTTGATTTCACTCAGATTTGAATGCATTTCTCTTGTTACTATTTACTACCTCTTCTTACTATCTTATTAAAATCTACTGAACAAAGAAGAGGCAGGGTTGGATTGAAGAAACCCTGCATTGCCACAAAAATAATATCAAACTTATATTAGTATATTTATGTGTATCAAGTGATTTCTCTAATGTCACACAGAAAAGTGGTAGAGCAAAGCTTCGACCACAGGTGGCCTGACTTTTATATCTGTGCAGTTAATCATTGTTAGTTCCTACCACTTACAAAATAATAATCATCATCATAAATAGTAATAATAATAATAATTCTATATTAAGAGATTTACCTTATATGGTGGTTATTTTTGTTTGGTTCTTAGAAAAATGTCTGGGATATAGTAAGTACTCAATAAATTTTTGCTATTACAATAAATATTAAAAGTGAGATTATTTTGACTTGGTTTAAAAAATGGTATCATGTATTTATTTCTCTGCATTTCCTTGAATGTTTTCATATGCTTTTTTATACTTTTCCTCATAGTGACAGGAAAATAAGATTATTTAATCAAATTTAATCATGTGTTATACAAGTTACTTAAAATAAATCCTAAGTTCCTTAACACATGGCTTCCCCTGAATTGCCCATCCTCGTTTCTCACCAATCTCCTCAAACTAGAGAGAACCTCGCCATATCTCACGTCTCTTCCTCTTCACTCCTCACAAAGCTGAGTTCTACCTCCCTTCTTTAAACCATATCTTAAATGAACAACAGCTGGCCCTACTGTCTATGTAGTCAATATTAAGTAAAGACCCTGCCATGTGCACTCCACGGTGTATGGAGAGTGCAGTTATTATTTCCCCTGTAGTACATGTTATTCTGTACAATAATAATTTGCTCATTTGTCAAAGCTTCCACAAGCTTCTATTCTTCCCAGAGGCCAGATGTATGTCTATTCTACTTAGTATCAATAAAAGACCTGACACATGATAATGACCTACAATATATTTGTAGAATGGATGCATAAAAATATTTAATGTGGGAAGACAGGATGGCTCAGTGGGTTTAACGCTCGATTTGCAGCCTCAGGGACCAAGGATCGAATTCCAGCCCCATCTATGTGGACCCATATGCTGAACTGGGGAGTGCCCCAAGTTCAGTTCTCACCAGGGTGAGACCATGGCCCAGTTCCTGCCCTGTGCAGCTCCGTGCCCACCTTTGGAATGAAACTATGTGGAAAAACCAATGATGTGCAATTATGGAGACTGCTCTGGGGCACTCCCCCTTCTCACTGTCTCTGTATCTCTCTCTCTCTCTCTCTGTCAAAAACAATAAAAATAAATCTTTAAAAATATTAATAAATAATGTTAAAATTGGCTCTATTGAAGAAAAAAATGTGAATGATAGAGCTATAACTGTGATTTTTTGTCATTTGCAAATCTAAGTAGTCAATTATTGTTATGTAGCACTGAAGCACAAAGAAGGACGGTATTACTACTCACAAGACAAGTTTGCAATGACTGTCTGTTGTGAGTAGAATAGCCAGAATGCAGCCAAGCAAGTTTAATAGAAGAGCTATTTATTCTGGAACAAAAAAGTTTTAAGAAAGACTATTCATGCTAGAGACAGAAATAGAGAGAAATGAGGGTGAGGGGATGGATGAAAGGAAAGAGACAAAAGAAAAGGAGAAGAAATAGAGGACAGTGAAGAATAAAGGAAAAGATGGAAAGAAAGATAAAAGAAAGAAAGAGAGGGAGGGAAAAAGGCAGAAAGGGAAAAAGGGGGAAATAATTTTTTTTTAAAGTTCTACAGGTACAATAGAATACAAATACAGGTATATGTTAGGGTGAAATTGTGTATTATTTGGAAAGACATAGTAAATAAAACTAATCTTTTAGGGAAAAAAGAGAATTCTATAGTAAGAACCTAGTCAATATTTTTGTTTGTTTCTTTCTTTATAAGGCTCTCTAAGGCTGAGCAAAAGTCAACACTACAGTGTTTCTCTCCCCTTCTCAAAGACAGAGCAAATAATTCATTGAACCCACAAAAAGTATTGTCGATTTATCATGCATGAAAGAGTAAACAAGATGGATACAATTTCTGCTTTAATTGTATTTATAGTTTAGCCAGGTAGTAGGGCATATTAATTATTTATAATTTTCCAGCATCATGCTATATTCTTTACAAGCATTTCTATACTTAACTCTTAAAATAACCCTAAAATACTAGTGTTATTATTGTATCCATTTTAAAGACAAGGAAAATGAGCTTATGGCAACAATTTGGAACTTTTGCTGCATGTTAAGATCACCAAGAGAGCTCTGTGAGGCCAGGCCTCAACCCCAGGAGTTCTGATTTATTTGATCTGCAATGAGTACTAGTAATGAATATATACATAATTTTATTTTTATTTTTATTCTTTTTAGAGATTTATTTTATTGTTTTTGATAAAGAGAGCTAGAGGGAGACAGAGAAAGACAGAAAGAAGAGGGGGAGGGCCCAGAACAGTCTCTATAATTATATATCATCGGTTTTCAATATAGTTTCATTCTACACAGGTAGGCACAGGGCCATTCAAGATAGAAACAGGGCCGGGGGCCTCTTGCATGGGAGGCATGATCCCACAAGCTGGGGCCAAACCAGAGATCTCCCACATGGAAAGCTCACCTCAGTTCAGCATATGGGTCCACATGGGCCATGGCTGAGATTCAATTCTTGGAAATCTGGGGCTGCAGAATGAATGCTCAAACCGTTGAGCCATCCCTGCATCCCCCAAATATATATTTTTAAACTTCTAGGCAATTCCCATATGCAGACAATTTTGAAAAATTTAAGCTCAGACTGAATTTAGTACTTATTTAATATTTCTTTGCTAGTCAGTGGTAAGCCAGGACTCAAGACTCAAATATTTTTTACTTCACTTTCTACTGGTACCCTTAATTCCTTGCTATGTTTTTATGCTAATATCAAAAGACCTCAAGGATGGAACAATGTAGGTGTTCATTGAAACAAATGTTTGTTATTGGTCTGAAAGTGCATAAAAATTAAGAGAACAGTATTGAAAGACAAACTTGTGAGACAGCAGGATAATATACTTCCCCTGGTTTTTATGAGATTTGAAACAATTTAGGGTTTTATTTTATTTATCTCTGCATAGTAACCTGGTTCCTTTATGCCATAAAACTATAATTAATAATTCTGTAAGCTAGGATATTACATAAATAAAACAAGAATATGACACTATAAAAATAAATATTCAGCAAAAATAACTAGGCCTTATAAATTGCAATATTATAATTGCAATTATAAATTCAATAGAAACATTGAAAATAAACTTGAATTAGTCAGTAAGAAGTTAATGATGAAACAATGAATATTAGGGCCCAGAAATAAAATTAAAAGAAAAAGAATTAGAAGAATGTTTCATTAAATCTAACACATAGAATATTTAGCAAGAAAGAAATGAGAGAAAAAATATTTTTTACTGTTAAATTTATCGAGGTGACATTGCTTGGTAATAATTACATAGGCTCCAGATGCACCACTCTACATCACATCATCTGTGTATTGCATTACGTACTCATCACCCAGAGTCAGTTCTCTTTCCATTGCCATATATTCGGTTCCCTCCCTACTCCCTCACCCCATCTCCCTTGACCCTCAGGTAACCACTAAACTATTGATTGACTGTGTCCATTAGTTTTTGTTTCTTCATTACTTTCAGCTTTATATTCCATCTGTAAATTAAGTTATGTGGTTTTGATTTTTTCAGTCTGACTTATCTCACTTAATATAATGATCTCAAGGGCTAACCTTAGTCCACAAACATATATGTGACCCAATCTTCATTGCAGCAATGTTCACAGTGGCCAAGTTGTAGAAACAACTAAGGTGTCCTTTGATAGATGACTGGATAAAGAAGTTGTGGTACATTTGCACAATAGAATATTACTCAGCTATAAGAAAAGATGAAATACTGCTATTGTGACAACATAGAAAAAATAGTTCAAAGGTATAATAAAAGCAAATTTTTAACAACTAAAACTCATATCTATAAACACAAAGGCAGATTGAATACTAGAATACAAAAAGGAAACATGTACAAAATCAACGACCAAGAAAAAATTCTAAAATCTCTTAGTGAGAAAAAAATATTGAGAATGTGAAGATTAAGAATGAGAGTGGTATCATACTTGGAAAAAACAACACTAAACCACTAGACAACAGTAAAAAATGTTTTCACAATTCCAAGAAAAACTTGAAGTTTTATAAACAAACTTGAAAAAGTAATATTGATATTTATGTAAAATTTTTAGCCTTCATGTGCCATTTATGAAAGTATCAGGAAAATGTGATTGAAGAGAATAAAGTTGTTTTTGCAAAAGAAAAAGACAAGATTCTGCATAAATTATATTCCCAAGAAACTGGCCTTGTCTCTAGTAAACTTTTGCTTGACCTCTAATATAGGAGAACAAGAAAAACAATATCAAAGATGAGAGTGCTAGCATAGATAGCAAGCATTTTGGAGAAAGAGAGCCAAGGGGGTTGAGAACACACTAGCAGGAAAACAGTTGAATGAATGGGTACTGGATGAATTTAGATCTTATATAATTATATGCTAATATTTTTAAAAATCTGTTCTAAAATTTGGACGAGTAAAACACAATGTTGATAGAAAAGTGAACAAACACCAAAGAGGTCAACAATTAAATGTAGAAAAATAAAACATAAAAGAAAAAAGCACATATATATATTATACACTTACTATGTATTTTATAATATATATGCCATTCAGTTCAGTAGTGAATCTCCATGAAATCATACTACTATAAACACTGAATATAGATTTTATAAAACATTGTGAAAAAGGAAAGAAAAAAAATGAAGGTCGAAAAAAGTTAAATATCTATCTACTATAAAAAAAGTTAATAGATAAATATCTAAAACTAATAAATTAATACCAGCATATGTATAATTTGAAAAAGAAAGGTAAATAACAAGAGGAGCATAAATCACTAGAATCTGTAATGGAAACTACTGGTATATTATTGAGTAATATTGCATATACAAATCAGTTTCATTTAAATCTTTTCTTAAAAGTATTTGAGAGATGCCAGGATAGCTCACAGCTCAGTGGTTGAGTGCTTGCCTTGCAGTTGCAAGGTCTGTGGTTTGATTCTAGGACCCAGCCCATGAAAAACCCATATGCTAAACTGCAACGCAACTGGTAACCACTAGGAGGGCATGGCCGTCAGGGTTCTTGCCTTCCATGTGGAAGGCCCCCAGTTTGGTTCCCATTTTGCATGGTTCCACACCCACCTGTATGAAATAAAACCATGTCACGATTAATGACATACAACTGTGGAGACTTTTCTGGGACCTCCCCCCTTCTCTTTCTCTCTTTCTCTCTCTCTCTCTCTCTCTCTCTCACCAATACAAATAAATCCTTAAAAAATAAAAAAAAATTGACTTCAAATTATGTGCATAGTTCTCTTTAATAAATAAAATTTTAACACAATTTAAAATGTAAATCTCTCCAAAATAATCAAGGGACTAAGTTGCTTCCTGTGATTTATATTCAGCCAAATTTTAGGTCAATTTATAAATGTCTTTGCACTAAATAGTGGGGCTTTCAGAGACTGAATTATTATACATCTATCAAAGAGCATAGCAATCCCACAAACAAGTGAAGGAAAAACTCTAAGTAAAGACAAAGTAGTAACAAAACTGAATAGTCAGTGATTGTTAATCACTAATATATATATATATGTATATATATATATATATATATATATATATATATATATATATATATATATATATGTGTGTGTGTATATATATATATATATATATATATATATATATATATATAACACACGTGCCCTGAAAATATAGAATTTACCTATGAGTAGAACAAGAACAGATTGTGATGTTAGGATAGCTCAGCAGCTTGAGCACTTGCCTTAAAAAGTGAGCTCTGGGGGAAGCTGGGATGGCTCAGAGGGTTGAGCGCTTGCTTTGCAGACCTGGAGACTGAGGATCAAATCCCGGCCCCGAGCCAGGTGGAACTATATGCTGAACTGGGGTGTGCCCCCAGTTCAGTCTTGCCAGGACCTATGCAGGAGGCTCCAGGCCCAGGTCCTGCCCTGCCCTGCGCAGCCCCATGCCCACCTGTAGAGTGAAACTATATGGAAAACTAATGCTGTCAACTATGGAGACTGCTCTGGGCCCTCCCTATTCTTTCTGTCTCTGTCTGTCTGTCTGTCTCTGCCAAAAAAAAATACAAAAACAACTGAGCTCTGGGGATTGAATCCTGGCCCCAGCCCGTACAAACCCATATGCTAAACTAGGGAGCAACTATAACTACTGGATGGCTTGGGGTTAAAGTTGCTCACTTCAGTTCTATTCCCACCCTCATGGTCCCATATTCACCTGTGTAGAATAAAACCATGTCACAACTAATGATGTGCAGCTATGGAGACTTCTCTGGGCCCTCCCCCTTCTCTCTCTCTCATCTATAATAAAATTAATTAAATAAATAAATAAATAAATAAATAAGAATGATGCTGAAGGTGGCAACCAAAATTATATATACTTTACAGTTTTCAGAAAAAACCGTCAGATTTGTTATTTTGCTACATAAAATACAATAACAAATGTAAAAATAAAAATAAACTTGACAAAGTGGCAATGGTTTAAATGAACAGTGCCAAAGACAATCAAAACATTCTTCTTTGCTTCAATTATCTGGGTTTTTCAAGACAAAAAACGACTAAAGGTTAAATTATTTGAATAGTTTAATTAGATACATGAATTTATTTTTCAAGGGAGTATAGAGTCCCGAACTCCCATTTCCAACTAGAATTAAAAATAAAAATAAAGTTAATTTAGAAGAGATAAAAGCCATGTAATGTTCAGCTAATTTACTCACCTTCCTGCTATTATGTTTTGAATATGTAATTAGTACTCTCTTCTATATCTACAAAGGTTTTCAATACAATTCCCAGAAATTCAACAATACTTTGTGGCATCTTCTTCAAAAATGGTATGAAATTGCTTTACTCTCAGTTACAGCATTTGAGAAAGTCTTTGCCATTTGATTTCTGTCATCCTCTGTAGGCTTCATTTGCATACATTAAAATGAATGAGATGTTTTATATTTTCAGAGTGAACTTTAACCAAATAACTAGAGTGCAATAAAATTCTTTCTTCTCAATTTCCCATTTCAGTCTCTGCCATTAAAAATCAGGTGGCCCGTTGTACACTTTCCACACTCCAATTGATGACATCAAGCTGTGTAGCAATATGCAAATCAAATCCCCCCTTCAAGACAGTGTTTTCTTGAACTTGGTTCAAAAAATTTAATGTAAAGCCTTGTCATTAATATAATTTAATGTAAAGTTTTATTATTGAAATGTCACAAAATTCATATTTTTCTTCTTCATTAACTTCTGGATATGTTTGAAAACCAAATTGAATTTTATTTATCAGAAAATTATTTAAAATTTCAGCTACAAAACTGAAGAGGGAGAAAAATCCTGACTCCATTTTAAAATAAAAGAAAAAATTGGGGAAGCCGGAATGGCTCAGTGGGTTAGGCGCTCACTTTGCAGCCCGAGGGACCAAGGATCGAATCTCGGCCCTGGCCCATGCGGACCCATATGCTGAACTGGGGAGTGCCCCCAGTTCAGTTCTCACCGGGGCGAGACTCCGGCCCAGTTCCTGCCCTGTGCAACCCCTCCCACCTGTGGAATGAAACTGTGTAGAAAAACGGATGATGTGCAACTATGGAGACTGTTCTGGGCCCTCCCCCTTCTCTCTGTCTCTGACCCTGTATCTCTCTCTCTCTCTGTCAAAAACAATAAATAAATCTAAAAAAAAAATGAATTCAAGTTCTTTTGTTTTAAAATTTATCAGACACATGTACTTAGTTATTGAAATTTCTCCTCACTAGTCACCCACCATCTGAATCAACAAAATACTAATTAAGTATTAGTTCATAGTTCTAGTAAAATAACTCACTTCTCATTTTTATAGCACCTGACTATAATCTTTAAATTGAGGTTTTAGATTTAAAAACCTTTGGTTAAGTTACAAGAAACAGTTTGGCAGACAGAATGCCCACCCAGAACTCTTTCTACCTCACCATAACCCTACCAACTAAGGATAGGCAAGAATAGAAAGCACCAATGGGTTGATCCATGCTTATATGCCCTAAAGTCTATCTAAGTCTCCAGAGATCTCTGGATAATGACATCATGAAGAGTGGCAAGTTTCATTTTAGCCAGATCTGCCTTGCACAGCTTCAGAACATTTCTGTGTATAGTCAAGAATGGTAGAGGCAAGATACAGAACAGTGTTCATGGAGGGCTTCACAAATACGTAAAGAACCCACCAAAGGCAAAGTAGCATATACTACATATTAATAATTGAAGACCAGTAGGAACAGTACAGAGTCTTAAAATAAGTTGTTCATATTTAACATCATCTAACAGCATTGCTTAACTCTAATATAAATAGGCAAACTTATGTAAACATTCATATGGGAAAATAAAGTAAGAAGTCTGACAAATAAGTTCACGAAGTCATCCTAGAACAAGTGCTACATACCTCATTGCTGAATATCACTACAGTCACCTTCAAAGTACCCGTCTTGGAAAGCTATGCACTAAGGCCAGTGCCTAATCTGCCCTTTAAAGCAATTTTGGATCTCTTTTTCTCGAATGGACATCAGAGTCATCAACATATTACCCTTGATGTCCTGAATATCATCAAAATGTTTTCCTTTCTATATTTCCTTTATCTTTGGGTAAAAAAAAAAGTAATTGGGGGCCAGGTCAGGTGAGTAGGGAGAGTGTTCCAATACAGTTATTTGTTACTGGCTTAAAACTCCTTCACAGACAGTGCTACATGATTTGGTGCACTGTCGTGATGCAAGAGACATGAGTTGTTGGCAAAAAGTTCAGATTGTTTTTATCTACCATTTTCATGCAGCCATTTCAAAATTTCCAAAGAGTCAACTTGGTTGACAGTCCAGTTCCTACAAATTCACAATGAAAACCCCCCTGAAATAAAAAACAAACAAACAAAAAAACGTTACTAACAGTGCTTTGACTTTTAATTTGGAGTGATGGTACATTTTTGGTCATAGAGAATTGGGTCATTTTTATTGTGAACGTTAATGCTTTGTTTCAGGTTAATATTGGTACACCCAAGCTTCAACACCAGTGATAATATGGCCCAAAACATAATCTTACCTCTTCAAAATGTCTTGGCAAACTTCGAGTCTCCTTTGCTTTTGCTCTTCAATGAGCTTTTTCAGGACCATTTTTGCATACACTTGTCTAATGCCTAGATTTTCAGTTCAGATTTTCCTAGTTGGTTTGTTATTGGTGTTTACTTGGTCTGATATGCTTTTCACAGCCAAAACTTTTAACACACAATTCAACAAATTTTTGCAATTTTTTTTTGTCAGTTCTGCTAATTACTGGCTCCCCTGACCTCTCTTCCTCAGTGACATTTTCTCTTCCCTTAGAAAAATATTTAATTCATTTGTACACTGCAGTTTTCTTCACAGCATTATTCTCATAAACTCGGACTAACATGTTCCTGATTTCACTTCCACTCTTGCCAAGTTTAACAGAAAATTTAATGTTTATTCATTGCTCTAATTCAAGCTCCAACAATTCTATGACAACACACAAAACACACAATAATAACGATCACCACTCAACAAGACACCGCCACGTTATTGCAAACACAGCTGTGAGACACTAATATACCAAGGTTATTAAATCTTACCAAGTTGTTTATACAGTGCTGCTAATGTGAGTGCATGATGGTAAGTTCATGAAATTAATTGTCAGATCTTGCATAATAAGAAAATAATATTTTTAACATTTTACTTGTCATTGAAACAGATTCACGTTAGGGATATAAAATCAATGACCTTTTGCATAATATTAAAAGATCCACAGTGTCTAAAATTTGCTATAAAATTAATGTTCTATTTCTTAATTTAAATAAAGTAAACACATAACACATAGCACAAGCACATGCAGTGAGTGATTTATGTTTAAAGCACAATAGCTTTTTTTTAAGATTCATTTTTATTGTTTTTGATAGAGAGAGAGAGAGAGAGAGACTCAGATAAAAAGGGGAGGATTCAGAGCAGTCTCCATAGTTGTACATTATTAGTTTTCAATATAGTTTCAATTCACAGATGGGCACAAAGCCATAGAGTGTGGGAACTGAGTCAGGAACCTCCCACATTGGAGGCACACCTTCACTGCATGCCGCAAGGGTGGGTGCTGAACCAGGAGCGTCCCACATGTGAAGCGCACCCTGGAGAGAACAGAACTACAGGCACACACCAATTCAACATATGGGTCTGCATGGGCCAGGGCCAGGATACAGTACTCAGACCCTGGGAGTGCAGAGTGAGTGCTAAATTTGCTGAGCCATCCCAGCATCCCCTAAATACAAGAAAATGCAAATTAAGAATATAGCAGACTCTAGGTGGTCAACATATATCAGAACATGTAGATGAGGTACTGTAGAGTTGTACACCAGGAATTTATATATTTTTTACTAACCAATGTAACCATAGTTAAAAAATAGAGAGAATATATTAGAAAATAAACAAATTATATACACACACACACACACATGTGTCCACCACACAAGTACACATAACCCCAATCTCTTCTGAAAGGTATAAACATTGAGGACCCATAAAATATATCATATTAAAGAAGTTTCTTTTTTTCTAAAATGTATTAATACATATTGCCTAAATTCAGTTACTGGTAAATACTATTCCACATAAAAAATAGGTTTATGTAGCTTTTTTTAAAGCACATAAAACTTGGCATCTTTTGAGGCCACAAAAGGTGACCAGATTTTAACATTGGTAAAGCGGGACACCATTGACCGGAGGGGAGGGGGTTCTTAAAAATTAAAAATTTGGTCTATCTACCACCGTTCCCTAACTTGTCGTGCATTCTTTCCAAAAATCGGGACTTTTTTAAAATGCTGCGGGACGCGGGACAAATTGTTAAAAATCGGGACTGTCCCGCCAAAAGCGGGACATCTGGTCACCTTACAGCAAGACTGATGAAATATATTGGGAGAGGCCTAATGAATTCCACTTTTTTAATATTGCACTACTTCCAAGTATGGTGTCACTCCATTCTAATACAGTGCCACCATCTCTGTGGGACTCTTGGAATGAAGTCTACTGCTTATTAACAGATACTTTCAGGTAAATCATTTACTTTTTCTTAATCCCTGATAAATGGGAATACTGTGATTCTCAGTTATACAATGTCTCATTGAGAACAGAATTAAATGTAAATGGTGAAAACATGTTACATAAAGTCTTTTACAAAGTAGGTGATTAAAAAATGTTAATTGAGTTTAAACCTATTGTATCTTGCTATGAAATTAAAAGGTAACATTTACAGATTCAATAATAAACTAGTA
The DNA here is from genome assembly GCA_004027555.1 of Craseonycteris thonglongyai. Taxonomy (NCBI): domain Eukaryota; kingdom Metazoa; phylum Chordata; class Mammalia; order Chiroptera; family Craseonycteridae; genus Craseonycteris; species Craseonycteris thonglongyai. Next base: position 34,483 of record PVKE010013060.1, read on the forward strand.
ATACAGAGGTAATCAGCAAGTGGTAGTTACTATAATGTTTATTTTTAAAAGATATGATCACTACCTTTAGTTCGCAAGGAAAAAAGAATATTAATTATTGGAAAATTAATTAAGATGAATTACCAATAAAGAGTGTTTAAAAACTAAACATGCTATAGAAAATCAGAGGAAAATGTTCATTTTGGGTTAGACTAATTAAAGCAAGCTTCATGTGGATGTGCTACTCCATTCCCAGATAACTACCAAGTTTAGAGCATTGTATAAATTCCAAATATAGGCTAAATCACTAACCTTAGGTACAGATTAAAATCCTGAATTTTAAAACAACTCTTTCATACAGATCATTTTAATGAGTCTGTAAAATTGACAGCTATGAGTGATTGCTATGTGTCTACAGATGACTTTAACAAAACTTTTTAATGAGTTCTTTCATTTTATGCTACTTCACAAATGAAATCAAATAGAAACCAGAGCTAAGTGTAAACAGATGGTGAAAGTGCAAAGAAGCTAAGCAGCAGTTTTTGGATTAATCAATTTCTGCTAGAAGTTGTGAACTTTTTTCATTTACTTCTATGAGTATAGCCTTTGAGAATTCTGACTCTAGACTATGCCCTTTGGCTGAGATTTTCTTCAATTTCCCTTTGGTCTACCTTCAAATATTAGGTTTTTCCTTTTTTTTTTTTTTTCATGAGAGGTATGATTAAGTTGTGAGTAATAGTATATTGACTGCTGTGAATACTTTTTAATTTTTAATACTGTTAATATTCATCAAATTTCAATGTGACAGATTTGTGTTCACTAAAAAAAATTAAGTTCTATCTTTACACAAAATCTTAATCTATTGAACTCTCAGGATCAGGACAAATATGTATTAGCTAAAAATGCCACTATTATATTTTGTGTATGCATTTTCAGGAGTTGGTATGTTATCAAATCTTAATTCAGGAACATAATGAAAATGACATTCTCTTCAAAATGAGCCCACAAACATAGAAGAAAAATTTGTATCTACTCATAGAAATCAGATGTGCTAAATACACATTCCTGTGGATTAAAAAAAAAAAAAGGTTCTGTGGAGTCAGGAGAGGTAAGGAAGATGTGGCGAGAAGCCCTTCCATAACCCACGTTTCCTTCTTCCTTGCTGTGCAGGAAGAACTCGGTGGTTGCTAACTATGCAGTTTCCACCTCTACACATCTCTCTATTAAAGATTATAGGAAAAGTTAAAGTCCGTAAAGAGTCCTGCTATTTATGCAAAGACCTATTTGTACTTGCTTGCAATATCCTATAGCTACTCCCTAGAAGAAAAACCTAGTACTGGAGCATTCCCTAAACAAAAAAAAAAGAAGAAAAGAAAAGTAAGGAAAAGGTTACTCATCTAGCTAAACTCCATAGTCATATGTTACATGCTTATCCAGAGAAATCTAATCTTAGAAGTAACCATAGAAGAAATTATAAACCCTGGTTCTAAAACCATATCACACTGGGTATGTTATAATTTTTACTTTTCCTTCTTTTGCCTGTGTTTTATAATCACTGGTGCCATTCCTCCCTGTTATTATCCATAAGATAACTACAATGATAAAAATATATACAATAAGGTTATTATGAGAATTGAGAAAAATGTGAGTAATGTGCTTAATTTTTCATGTTAAATAATATTAGCTATATTTTAATACTGATATTATATGTTATATTTAAATTTGATCTCTATAGGTTGTATATTATAAAAATTTCTTTCAAAATATATTCAGTGATATAATTGTTCCCCGACATAAGAAATACCAATATTTTTTGGTCTCATATTTAGAAAGGTGAAATTTGGTTACAGTCTCTCCCCCACTAATTCTTATTACAGGTAACTTATTTAAGGGAGTCCTTTTATGAATCATATTTTTCCTTCTGTAAATTAAGGTAATTGATTTCTCACGATATTTTACATTGGCTGTCATGAAGAACAAAACTGATACTGTCATAAAAGATGTTGTAGAAGTAAACCTGAAGGCAATATAACTAAAAAGAACGAAGCACAGAAAACAGAAAGAGACTAATTTTAAAAACTGTTAGAAATGACAAAAGGATAACTTTATGTTCTAAAAAAAAAGACTTTACTCAGAGTTAAAATATGACTGCAACATGGCAATTCCTGAAATGGAACATTGAGTACCTTGTCACATACAGACACTCTTGAGGGTGAAGCAAATCTGATTGGTTTTAAATGTAGAAATCAGGCAGAATTCTGTATCCTCTGTGATGCACTCGTGTCAGGGCTGTAGAGGTTGTAAGTCTACAAGAACAAGGGAGTCTAGTAAAAGATTTCATACTTCACTTTGGGTTCTAGTCTTTCAATAATAGAATGTAAGCCAACCTCAAGATAAGTACAAACAATACATTTACCTCAAAAATCATTTCACGCAAACAACAGAAAGCTTGGTCTAATTACCAAGTGCCTATTTCAGGGATTCCCAACCCCATGACTGCGGGTGTCATGGCACCTGCGGCCCGATTTGTGTGCGCCCGCCATTATTTGACTGCATCAGAAGTTTTTCATAAACACTAAGTAAAACTATCATTTATTTTTATACATTTGTTAGAATTTTAAAATATTGTTTGAGTGTCAACACAGGTTTATTATATTCATTGGTATGTTTGCGATATCGTATGTATAAGTTTTTCCCTAGCTTTCGCCTTTGTACATGTCGCGTCTTGTTTAGCCGCTGCGCTCTTTAAACTCTCCTCC
>PVKE010013061.1:0-37227 GCA_004027555.1 Craseonycteris thonglongyai
CCCAGTTCCTGCCCTGTGCAGCCCTGCACCCACCTGTGAAATGAAACTATGTGGAAAAACCAATGATGTGCAACTATGGAGACTGTTCTGGACCCTCCCCCTTCTCTCTGTCTCTGTATTTCTCTCTCTCTCTCTCTGTCAAAAACAATAAAAATTAGCCTTTAAAAGAAGTCTCTAAGTTCAGCCTTTAAGAGAAATTAATGTTCGGGGCAAAAACTAAAGTCACCTTTAATATACTCTGATTTCTGACTTTTATTTTCTGGACGGTCTGACTTCATTGAAGTAGTTATCTTGAGGGACAGAGGAGAATAGAGGGATATGCTTTTTAAGTTAAGGAGAGGAAGTTGGGGTGATTTCCCAGGAGTAGAGAAGTTAGAAATCAAAGAGATTGAGAACTACTACCCTAGGGTTGAGTGGAGTGAGGGATCGGAGTTTATTTTAAATAGATTTAAAGACAATAAACGGATATTTCTTAAATACCTGTGTAAGTGTGTGGACTGAGAGTCAGAGCCACTTATTTATTTTTTAATGTTTATTCACTTTAAGAGTTAATAGGTGGGAAAGCCGGGATGGCTCAGTGTGTTAAGCGCTCACTTTGAAGCCCCGAGGACCAAGGATCGAATCCCAGCTCCGGCCCAGGCAGACCCACATGCTGAACTGGGGTGTGCTTCCCGAATGCAGTGAGGCCCCCAGTTCAGTTCAAAAAAAAAGAGTTAATAGGTGACTATGCCAGAACTAATGCTGATATTTTAAACTAGTTGCATGGGTTCAAGTCTTGGTGTGTCTAATTTCAATTGATTGAAGAATTCTGTCAAGCCTATTAAATCATGTTTGGTAGCATTAGTTTCAGAACAGTTATTGTTGCTTCCACCAGACCTAATATTCCTTTTCATAATTATTTTCCAATATATAAAATGGTGCAAAAAGACCAGAACAAATGAGTTTTGCTCATTTAATTTTCTATATGTAGTTATCAGAATATGGTATTTATTAGACTTGGGAGATAAAAACATTACAAACATTTTCAAGTTTGAGATGAAACTCTTAGTAAGATAAACAAAAATAATAATATATTTTAATTCCATTATATTACTCCTTCCATTTAAAAACGTTTGAACATTTAGTGTTCTAACCTCTTGGTTCCTCTGCCTTGGACCTTACAACTCTTCCTCCGTTTTCACTGCTGTCGTGTTGGTGAGAGCCAGTGGTCTCCCTCTGCTGGACTCCTGCCAACAGCTTCCCCCACTGCCACACCCACCCATCAAACCCCCATACTCAGCAGGAGAGTGATCTTAAACGAACAACAACAAAAAAAGTCAGATAACATTATTTCCTTCTCAAGACCCACCCAAACTTCTCATTTAACTTCAAATAAAACACAGTCTCCTTGGATCTCCCCAGCCAGCCTCTCAATGTTAGCTCCCCTTTCCTCTCACTCTACTCCATTGGTTCTGGTCTTCATAGTTACTAAACTCGAGAGCCTAATTCAGATGAATGAAGCACACTAAAAAACAAATAAATAAATAAAAAGCAAATCTGCCTGAGATAGTCAGTGTGTATAACTGATTATTTTCAGTGGATATATTTCTCATTAGCTTTTGCTTGGATCCATTCAGGTTCTGTTTCATGTATTAGGTTCAGTTCATTCTAGCAAATAATTGGATATAATTGAGGACTTTGTGTGGGAAGCAGATTAAAGCAGACTTCTGTGCACTTACTCTCCAAGGCAAATGAAGATGACCTGTTTGGCTTTCAGCTAATCTTTTGCTGAGAGTTAAAAGACTCATAATTTATCTGTTTGATTAAGTTTAGCAGTAATACATGTGGGCCCAATATTTTGTGGTATTTAAAGACTGGCAGTGGATCAAATTTTCTCTCCCTCAGAGAGTGAGGGACGAGGGGGGATTCAAATATATGGTAATGGCAGGAGAACTGATTCTGGGTGCTGAGCATACAATCCAACACATAAATAATGTATTGTAGAATTGTACACCTGTTATGTAATTTTACTAACCAATATCACTCCAATAAATTAAACAAAATCTTTCCCTCAGCTCAGGAGTCCTCATGAGTAGACATCTTCTAGTTGTTTTTGTTTTTTTTAGTTTTTTAATTGGTATTTTAATTTTTATATATTCAAAAAAGAACAGAAGCAAATGAAAATTGTTAATTATACCATGTGTTTAGAAAAGAAGCAGTCAGTTTTCATAACAATGACAGCATCCAAGAGACATTGTTATGTCAGACAAATCTTATGTCCCAGAATTATTTTAGTATACTGTTTCAGTATTATTAACTGTACTTTATCATTTGTACAGATTATTTCTGGTGAACTTTTGTCAATAGTTTCTTTTAAATACAAATCTATAAATTAAAAAAAACTTTAAAACAAAAAAACATACAACCTTTTTCTAATGCGTAAGAATAATGTATAATTAACTGTTTTGATGTGTTGCCATAGAAATGAACATTTTTGTATACAAATTTTCAATGAATTTTCTATATTCTTGCTCACTCTGCTCATGTATTCACTTGCATTTTATATGAAGTCAAATGTCTACTTGGATGCCTTCTGGAGTATCACAGTGCTCCTTAATCAGGCTTCTAGCCAGAGCAATCAGGCAAGAGAAAGGAATAAAAGGTATTAGAACTGGGAGAGAAGTCAAACTGTCACTCTTTGCAGATGACATGATCTTTTAATATAGAAAACTCTAAAGACTCTATGAGAAATCTATTACAAAGAAGATACAAATACAGTAAAGGTGCAGGATACAAAATTAATGTACAAAAATCAACTGAGTTTTTATGTTCAAACAATGAAACTTCAGAAAGAGAGATGAGAAAATCCATTCCCTTTGTCACTGCAAACAACAAAAAAAAAGAAATACCTAGGAATAAATCTAACAAAGAATATAAAGGACTTGTACACTGAAAACTATAAGCCATTTTTAAAAGAAATTGAAGAAGACACAAAGAAATGGAAAGATATTTTGTGTTCATGGATCGGAAGAATCAACATAATTAAAATGGCCATATTACCCAAAGCAATATACAGATTCAGTGCTATTCCCATTAAAATCTCACAGACATTCTTTCAAGAAATAGATTGAAAAATCATCAAATCTGTATAGAACCACAAAAGACCCCGAATCACCAAAGCTTTCTTAAAAAAAGGGGGGGGGGTAAGGCTGGGGGCATCTTACTGCCTGACTTTAATTTGTATTACAAAGCCTCAATAACCAAAACAGATACACAGACCAATGGAACAAAATTGAAAACCCAGAAATAAACCCACAAATATATGGACAGATTAATTATATTTGACAAAGGAGCAAAAAATATACAATGGGGGAAAAAAACCCTCTTCAGTGAATGGTGCTGGGAAAATTGGAAAACCACATGCAAAAGACTAACTGTGAACTGTGATCTGTCACCATATACCAAAATTAACTCAAAATGGATTAGTTTTTGAACTAACCTACCTGTCAACAACTTTGGAATCTCCTCCTTGATTATGTCCTTAAAAAGGAGATATATTTTCTTGATTAAACACTACACTTTGCACTAGGCAGGCTTGAATGGGATGGAGAAAATGGTATTAATCATTCTCAATGTTCTTCAGAAAGTGCAGTTTCTATTTTAGCAAAGCAAATCATTTCTCTTTTGGTTAAATAATAAAAGTGGATGCTACACTCTCCTGACCTTTGGGTCACACCTGAGAGCCTACGTCTGTGAAGATTCTGCAGGGCCAGTTCCTTCTCCACGGTATTCTTTCTTCTAGTTGTCTCTGCACAGTGCACAGAGTTGAGGCCAAGCTTATGTCATCTTTCCTGAAGATTTTATGTTATGACTCTTATAGTTCTCCTAGAGCACATCCTGCTTAATAGGCTTCAAGTTCTTAGAATAAAAATAAGACTATGTTTAAGTCATATTAGAAAGACCTATTAAGAGATAATGAAAATAAATACAAAATGGTACTTTAAAAGCTTTCATTACTTCCTCCAGAGAGTCAAATAAATGGATTTTTTCTCAATCCTTTCCCAACTCCTTCTCCAACGATATAGATCTACATGCTCTTGTTGTAGAAGATTCTGTACCTCTTCTATTTCCTTAGGGATGCCATTCCATTGTTAATCTCTTCTCTCTTCACTTGCTTTACCCTTTCTCCACCTGTTTGCATTCTCTTTCAAGATATAAATGTGCTAAAGATCTCTCCTTTATGTGCTCCCCTTCTATAAACTCTATTGACTGTACGCTCTGTTTGAAACATTCTTCCTGGTGTTTCCTGGTATGAAATCTCCCACCTCTCCTTTTTCTGTCCCTCCCACCCCCATCCCTCCTCCTCCTTTTTTTTGATCCTCAAGTAAACACATGAACATTTTTCAGGGTTCTATCCTCAATTCTTTCCTATTGTTATTCTGGATCAACTCAAACAGAGGTGATAGTCACAATATTGAGCAACTGGCACAGATGGGCACTGACAAATCAGAACAGATACTGACCATAATCATCAGATATAACTATGCCAGAGCACACCAAATGAGTATTAGACCTGACTCAATAACTTCAGCAATCAGCTGTGTCCTGATCTGTACCGCCATCCCAAACCTCTTTCATAAATCAAAGTGAACACACTCACTGGGGCGTATCACAGGCACCATAAGTTTAACATTTCTGAAACTGAGCTCTTCTTTTCCTCTTTCCTCTTCTCCAAACATTTCTTCTGATTCCCCTTACTTCTACTGATAGGGGAATGGCACAACCCTACCCAATCTAGATAAAATTGTTTTACCTCTGTGGTCTTGGGCCTATTTTCAACTTTTGCTGCAGTGGGAAGACTACAAATCTTAAGGTGAGAACTTTCCTGCTAAAATCCCACAGTGGTTTCCTACCACTTTGAGGTTAGAATTCAAGCTCTTTAAGGAATATAAGGTTTTTCTCGATTTAGCCTCTGCTTACATTTTTAAACTCACCTCAGCACTTCCCTTACCACCTGCCACACTTCCTTTGTGCCCTTAGCTCCATGCTAGATGGAACCTAGAATATCAGCTCCCTAAATGGTAATTTTTGTCTGTGCTTTTTCACAGCATCTCTTGGCTATTGTTTTCACCATATACTCACCCTGAGCTCTGTTAGAATAGCCCCTTTTTAACTTTGAAAACCAAGTCAGATATGCCATTTCTTGAGCTGCCCACTGTCCACTTAGGGTTAAATACACTACCACCTGCCCTCATTAACCTCAGGACTACCTATTACATTTCACTTAGCAGAAGTAATTGTATCTGTCTACTTACCTCTCATTACAATGTCCTTGAAGGCACTTGGCACACAGTAGGGAACTGACAGGAGTTTATGGATTGAAGGCTTGATTGAACCAAGTAGGAAGATTATAAATGATAACCAACCCCCACACTAGGTCTACTCATTATTGGTACGAGGGTTTTATTTATCATTTGAGAAGACTTGAAATTAGCAGAGAAGATAACACTTCCTGGTCTTTGTTCAGTGTTTGGAGAAGCTATGAAGGCACACAAAGTGTCCCTCAGAAGTTTCCAGAGACTCTAAAATCGATTAGAGGGCTCTGTGAACACCTCCTGCCTTTGCCTAGGTACCAATGGGTGCTTAGTGATTTACTTTTTTAAGATTTATTTTATTGTTTGAGAGAAGATGAGAGAGAGAGAGAGAGAGAGAGAGAGAGAGAGAGAGAGAGAGAGAGAGAGAGAGAGACAGAAGTGGAGAGGGCCAAGAGCAGTCTCCATGGTTGTACATCACTAGTTGTGACATAGTTTCTTTCCACACAGGTGGATGTGGGGCCTCGCAGGGAAAGAACTGAATTGGGGGCCTCCTGTATGGGAGGGGAAAACCTTCTCTGCTAACTGGTTGTTACCAGTTTTGAGCCAAAGTTCAGCATATGCGTTTGCACAGGCCAGGGCCGGGTTTCGATCCCCAGACCTCTGGGTTGCCAGGCAAGTGCTCAACCTGCTGCGCTATCCTGGCATCCCCTGCTTAGTGATTCTTGACTGACTGACCCTGTTGCTTTGCCAAAACAAGCTGATATGCTTTAAGTTGGTTTCATTTGCCGTCACACTGCCCTTTTAACTAGATTTTTCTTTCACAGAGTAGAAATAGCAGCAAGATGTACATAAGAACATCCTCTTGTTTTATATTTTGGGTGCTTTCTCAAAACTGCTTCTATTTTAATCATTTCAGTAAAATTAAATAATTTCTCTCTTTATGTTTCTCTTTGCCCTGTAGGGTTTTTTTTTTTTTTTACATCAAAAATGTGTTCTAAAAACAAATTGTGTTTGGGCTTGTTTTGGATCCTGTATTGCCTGCAGCCATTTAATTAAAATTGTAAAGAGGATGCTGCACTTACTAGAGGTCCAAACCACTATGTCTCTGGTGACTCGGGTGGTGGTAAACCTGTGGGGAAAACGCGTCACCTCAGGGGAGGCAAAACAATTGGGAGCAGATTAACCACACAGTAGTAAAGGAATGTTTCCTCAGAATCTTCTTTCAAATTATTGCCCACATTGCAGTTAAAACATTCCCTCACTTGCCCTTTCCATTCTCATCTCTCACTGTCCCCCAAGGAAGATTAACAAAAAATGGAAAAAATTAATTTCTTACATTCTTAAGAAGATGGAAGTTTAAGCCTATTATAATAGAGCATTTCATCTTTCTTGTGCTAATGCTGTTGGTGACAATTTGAATTTTGCTTATGACAAATGTGAAGTACCTCTTCTTTCATCATGTGATCCTTGCTGGGATCCCCTGATCTTATTACCTTTCTCAGACCATTCTCATCTTATTTTTTTTCGAGGCTAACCTCCACTAGGCCTTGTGTTATTGTAAATGTTCAAATGGCAGGCTGGAATTTATTAATTTTATTGTTATAATTAAGAAATATAAGGCAATTGTTAGTATGTACTGATGATACATGATGTGCTAAAACAGTGGTAGGTGCCAAATATACTATCTGATTATAACCTAATGATAAAAAGATTACTTTCATCATATTAGATCAGTGCACTGGTGTACAGAGAGTTTAAGTAATTTGATTTGACCAACAGAACACAGAATGTGGGGGAGCCTGGATTTGAATTCAATTAAGTTTGATTCCGGAAGCTCATTATCTTTCTACTACACAATGCTACATCTTACTATGCATAGGGACTATCACAAAATTTAGTATTTAATTTTTCTTTTATTCGTATTGATATTTTCCTCTTAAAATTATTGCTGTGATTTCTAATAGGTTCTCTATGTCTTTTGTAAACTGCTTTGGAGGGTAGTGTGTGCATGTATATATGCATAGATATGCATTACAAATTAGAGATAGTTTTATTCATATATTAGAATATTTAGCCAATAGCTTGTTCTACTGAAAAAGTTTCCCTTTTCTATATATCTCAATTTGAGAGTTTTATAATATGTTCTATAACTTACAAATCAAAATGTGGGGGAGCCAGGATGGCTCAGTGGGTTAAGCGCTCGCTTTGCAGCCCCGGGGACTGAGGATCTAATCTTGGCCCCAGCCTGTGTGGACCCATATGCTAAACTGGAGTGTGCTTCCCATGGGGGAGACCCCCAGCCCAGTTCCTGCCCTGCACAGCCTCCCACCCCCACCACCTGTGTGGAATAAACCATGTTGAAAACTGATGACGTACAACTATGGATACTGCTCTGGGCCCTCCCCCTTCTCTCTGTCTGTCTTTTCTCTGTTTCTCTCTCTCTCGCAAAAGAAATAAAATAAATCTTAAAAAAAAAAAAATGTATGACAACAGGGAGGCCCGGATAGCTCAACAGATTGAGTGCTTGCCTTGCAACAACAGGGTCCAGGGGCTGAATCCCAGCCCCCTGGCCTGTGCAAACCCATATGCTGAGCTACAGCACAGCTGGTAACCACCAGGATGGGAGAGAAGGTTTCTGCCTCCCATGTTGTAGGCCCCCAGTTTATTCCTGTCTGCTGTGACCCCACATCCACCTGTGTATAATGAAACCTTGTCATAACTAATGATGTCCAACTATGGAAACTGCCCTGAGCTGGATCTCCCCACCACCCTCTCTCTCCCACCTTCTCTCAAACAATAAAATAAATCTTTAGTTAAAAAAAAAAAAAGTGCAACAACAAATGGTCATTCTGCACACACCCTGGAATGGTTGACATTGTCTAAAAATCTGTTCTTATTTATCCATCATCACCTCCTTCCACCCTTATTTTCCTCTACTCTACATTGTGTTCCCTACAATTTGGTCTCAGTTGATACCAATTCCCAGCAGCCGATCCACCCCCTTTGCCCCTTTCTCTTTTCCGGAGTCAGCTTGCCTCCTTTTCTATGAAAGCTTCCTCTATCACTCTCGCTTTGATCTCTTTTTTGTAGGAACCACACGGTTGAAGCAGTGAGATGAAGAATCATTGTCAGCAGTATTTCTACAACAGAATTGAAAGAATAAGAATATTGGTGCATGAATTTTTTCTTTTTCAATTCAGCCACACTGGCTGGACAATGCTGATATATGGGGAGCCCTCAACAAGTATTTCTAGGTTGCTGATCAGGGCTGTTTAGAAAGCTATACAAATATGAGGACTATACAAAATGGCATAATTTGTTGTTTGTTTCCATGTCATGTACTTTGCAAATGACCAATTCAGTGAATGGGGTGAGGCCTGCCACCTGCCAGGCACATCTGGACTATGAGTCTTTAATGAGGAAAGGCTCCTTAATACAAGGAATACTTTGGCATTACTGAGTGCCCACTTCATTAAATGATGTTATATTACTCAATGAACATTTTAGCTTATTGTTCTTGTACATTGATTTTGTATCCTGCAACTTTACTCCATTTATTATTTCTAATAGTTTTTTGATGGAGTCTTTAGGATTTTCTATATAAAGGACCATGTCATCTGCAAAAAGTGACAGATTAACTTCTTCACTCCCAATTTTTATGCCTTTTATTTATTTCTTCTGCCTGTTTGCTCTGGCTAGAACTTCCATCCCTATGTTGAATAGCAGTGGTGACAAGGGACATCCCTGTCTTGTTCCTGATTAAAAAAAAAAAAAGATTTCAGTTTTTCCCCATTCAGTATGATATTTGCTGAAGGTTTGTCACATATGGCCTTTATTATGTTGAGGTACTTCCTTTCTATACCCATTTTATTAAGTGTTTTGATTATAAATGGATGTTGTATCTTGTTGAATGCTTTTTTCCTCATTAATTGATATAATCAAATGGTTCTTATCTTTTATTTTTATGTGGTTTATCACAGTGATTGATTTGTGTATGTTGAACCATCCTTGTGTCCCTGGGATAAATCCCACTTGATTGTGATATTTAATCTTTTTAATGCATTGTTGTATTCTATTTGCTAATATTCTATTGTATTCTATTTGTTTAGGATTTTTGCATCAGTGTTCATCAGAGATATTGGTCTATAGTTTGTTGTTGTTGTTGTTTGTTTGTTTTTTGTGATGTCCTTACCAGGCTTTGCTATTAGGGTAATGTTGGTCAGGCATTCAAAGAGGAACTAATACCTATCCTCCTCAAACTTTTCTAAATAATTGAGGAAGAGGCAATCTTTCCCAGCTTATGGTTCTTTTGTCCTAAACAAACCCAGTGCTTTAGCCTCCTACCACCTGTTTCTTACCATCCAACCCAATCACTGTCTTTTCTCCATTTTCACTTGCTTAAATTCTTAAAGGCTCATGTATACTTTCAGAAAATTTAGTATTTCTGCTAGGAAAGCAGTATAACCGTTTAAATTATGTGTGCAGTTAGATAATATATCATAATTTCCCTGTGAGGCTAGTATACCCTCAATACTTCAGAGGAACAACACAGAGAGGGGAAAACAAAAGGCTTCTTCCATGTTTTAGGGGGAGATGGGCTTCTCCACTACACTGGATTTTGCTAATGTGCTTGCCAAAATATGTTATTGTTTTCTTCTTCGACACACAGCTAGATGACATTTTCCAGACTCCTTTATAGTTAAATGAGGCCATAATTAAATTAAATCCATAGGATATTGCTGAAGTAATGTTTTCCTCTTACATACCTGGTCCATAGGAGCCTCCTAAGTGGTCCTCCATTCTGCATCTCTCCTCTTATGCTGGTTGTGTAGAGATGATTGTAAGAACATGGAGGACAGTGGACTACAAAATGGAAGGACAGTAGGTCCCTGAATCACCACATGAAAGGTTTCCTGCGAAACACGGCTTGATGTGGGAATTGGATCTCTCTTACCTGTTCATACAGTAAGTTCTTTTTTAAAAAATTAATTAATTTATTTTTTGACAGAGAGACATACAGAGACAGAGACAGAGAGAGAACTGAACTGGGGGAGCTCCCAGTTCAGCATATGGTTCCGCACGGGCCGGGGCCCGGGATTCGATCCGCGGTCCCCGGTGCTGCAAAGTGAGCGCTTAACCCACTAAGCCATCCGGCTTCCCCTACAGTAAGTTCTTAAAGACAGTTTGGATTAGTGGTTGGCACACAGCAGGAGCTCAGCAAGAGTTTATGACTTAAAAGGCTGATTGTACCAAGCAGGAAGATTATAAATGATGAATACCAACACACTATGCGCCTTGTTGGCATATGGGTTTTGCTTATCATTTGAAAAGGCTTGAAATTAGTTATGCCAGTAACACTGCCTGGCATTAGTTCAGTGTTTGGAGAAACTACCAATATATACAACGTGTCCCCCAGGTGTTTCTGAGAATCTAAAAACAAGGGGATGTGGTGGGAGGCAGAAAGACTTCCTACAGAAAATTTTGTTGAATCTGAAAACAGATATTAAGCCCCAGGTTGGTAGCAGAATACTACCAAAGAGACAAGTAAAAAGTGAATCTAGGACCCTAGAAAAATTTCCATCCCATAAACCCAGCTCAGTCACAGTATACAGAACTGCTGGTCATGGAGGCCTAAACGGATGGGTCAGGGGCTGCTTCTCAGTGGTGCTAGCATGGGCTGATAAAAAACATCAAAGCTGGATAGTTCAAAAGAATGTGAGTGGACAGGTAGCTTCAAGTGGCCTCAAGGGATGGTATTGCCCTTCCCAAACCCTCCCACTAACTCATCAACACTTTGTAAGACTCACCACCAAAATTATATGCAACCCACAGAAAGAGGAGGTCTCTAGTGGGCTGAGGTGAAGTTTCTACTACTCTTAAGAAATGACAGCTTGAAGTAGAAAGTAGGTTGAATTATAGAAAAACTAAGAAATACAGTATATGTTTGTTTGTTTGTTTTACCACTGAGTATGAATGCTAAGATTCATCCTTGCTTCCTCATATGCTTCTCTGTGTTTCCTGCTGTATTGTGTGCTCTATGAGTCAGGGCCTACCTGGTTCACCAGGATGTCCCCTATGCCCAGTACATGGTAGGCACTCCGTGACTACTTATGAACATATATATGAAGGAACCATCTGTGGGCAAGAGAGTGGTCCTATTCCTATCTATCAGTGGTGGCTATGGGAAATAATTTTGCATTGGTAAGATCAGAGAACCAGGTTGGGAGAGCCTTCTATAGGGGATTTCGTTCATTTCTTCTAAAGGTCAAAAAGCTAAATGTCACTGAGTCTGTTTCCTGGGATAGAACATTAGCTACCAGGTCTTAAAATAAAAATTACTGAAGGCAGAACTTTGTCACCTTTGTGGAAGACTTCTCATCCATGTTTAACTCTTTGGGTGCTAAGCTTAGAAGATAGTAAGCAGATATTCAAGTGGCAGGCTTCCACTCTGATACTTGTTTTTATAAAAACCAAAGCTTATATGTTTTATATACTATGTCTCCATAACATTGATATCAATCTTGTGAACACAAGCAAGTATCAATAGTGTTTTTACATGAACTGGAAATGATACATTTGTTAATGACTTCAGAGAGGTTATTTTTGATGTAAAATAATGTAGGATAATTTTATTACCAGGCTTTTATATTACATAATAATTATAATCAGAACAATAATCATTAACATGGTCAGGGATAGGGCTATTTATTGAGTGCTAACATAAACTATGAATTGTTTTTTTAATTACTTTTGAACCTATGGTGTCTTTTCCCCATCACTTTTAGGATCACATCTCAGGAGGCATATGGGGGCAGCAGAAACTCCCAGAGCTATCTAGAGAGATCAGAATAGTGGAGGCTGATGCCTCACCCTCCTGAACATAGCCTGGGGAGGTGCCAAGACTAAGAGAAGCTTGAGTTCAAAATGGTAGGGGGTTGAATTGTGCCCCCCCCGAAGAAAATGCTCACCTAGAACCTCAGAATGTGATTTCATTTAGAATAAGGTTTTTTATAGATGTAATTAATGTAAGGATCTTAACAGGTGATCATCCTGAATTAGGTTGGGTCATGTGAAGACAGAGACAGACATTGGAGTTAGACAGCCTTAAGTCAAGGAACAGCAAGTATTGCCAGCAGCCACCAGCAGCTTTCAGAGAGGCATAGGACAGATTCTTCTTCAAGCCCTCCAGAGGACTCAATGCTGCCACACTTTGATTTCAGATTTTTGGCCTCCAGAAATATAAGAAGATAAATTTCTGTTGTTTTAATCCACCTGTTTGTGACCCTTTGTTAAGCCACCCCTAGGAAACAGACACAAGAATGTAGACAGGCAAGAGCAACAGTGGCTGGGTGAGGGAGCCAGAGGGTGGCTGCAGTCTTATCGGGCAGATCGGTGCACAAACAGCAGCTGAGCATTCTGGCCCAGGCGGTGGTTCTTCAGCAGAGAGCTTGAGTGGCCCATATGAGGTCTCAGGCCAGAATAAGGGAGGATCAATGTGTAGAAACCTTGGGCCCAGGGGCAATGGCTTGGATTGTCCATTCTCGGTGATAGATGCCACCAAGATGGTGCAGGAGCAGGTCAGCCACACCACAGGAACACTGGAAAGGACCCAGTATAGTAGATGGATACCCAGGAGGCCAGAAAGAATGAGGGACATAGTAGAGGACAGCTGCAGGGCCTGTGTGGCAGGTTGTAGCTTAAGAGTATCTCTGTCCACTGCCAAGGCATGGTGTGAACTGCCTCTAGTGTTTTATTATCCAGAAAGAAGAAAGAGAGGGGGGCAGGAAGGAAAGCCTGAAAACTGAGAATTTACTCAAAAGAGACAAAGCATTTCCCTGAAAGACACCATTTTATACTGGAAAGGAAAGTTACTTCAACTGATGTGTTGAACTTTTTTCCCGGTATTTGTTACATAGAGGCTCAAGGAAAAGGTGAATTATAGAAAACAATCTACTGTTTTGCACATCTGAGATGTTTGTGTGAATTCAAGTGGATACAATGCCTCTCCCTCTTATCTGAGATGACGTCTTCCTCAGGAGACTCTTGTGCCTCATATGGCATAGCACTGGCTCGGAGACAGTGGGGTCCTAGCAGGAACCCAGCAGGAACTCCTGGTGGGACTTGGCCTAATGTGTAGAGGGCTCAACAATTGTGAATTCTTTCCTTTTCTTTTTCTTTTCCCTCCCAACTTAAAAAAAAAAAAAAAGATCTATTGTTTTTTGACAGAGAAAGACAGAGACACAGCGAGAAGGGGGGGGGGTGCAGAGTAGTCTCCATAGTTATACATCATCAGTTTTTATTCCACACAGGTGGGCAAAGGCTGTGCAGGGTGGGAATGTGGCTGGGAGCCTCCTGCATGGGAAGCTCACCTCTTCGGGCCAGGGGCTGAGCTGGAGGGTGAGGACTGAACTGGGGGCCTCCCTAATGGGATGCACAGCTTAGTTCAGTATATGGGTCCGCACAGGCTGGGGCCTAAATTCGATCCTTGGTCCCTGGGGCTGCAAAGTGCTTAACCCGCTGAACCATCTCAGCTTCCCCCAAATTTTTAAAAAAGATTTATTTTATTGTTTTTCACAGAGATACAGAGACAAAGAGAGACAGACAGAAGTGGGCCCAGAGCAGTCTCCATAGTTGTATGTCATCAGTTTTTGACATAGTTTCATTCCACACAGGTGGGCAGGGCCCAGCACAGGGCAGGGACCAGGCAGAGGCCTCCCACATGTGAGGCACACCCCCATGAGCAGGGGGCTGAACTAGGGGCCTCACACATAGGAAATTTGTTCCAGCAAGCCAAACTGGGCCACATCCAAGTTCAGTACATGGGTCCACACAGGCCAGGGCCAGGATTTGATCCCCGGACCTTGGGGCAGCAAAGCAAGCACTTAACTCACTGAGCCATCTCCCCTCCCAACTTTTTATCATGAAAAATTTCAAATATACACAATAATTGAGATTAGTTCAATGAACATTCTTAATTCCTCATTCACATAAATTCAACAATTACTAACCTTTTGCTATAGTTTGATTCTCTCCATAGATAGATAGATAGATAGATAGATAGATAGATAGATAGACAGACAGACAATGGCTTCTGAAAAATATCCAGCCATAAATACTTCTATTTTTCATATTACATGGCTGGAAACTTACCAGATAGCTCTCATATACACATACATATATATGCTTTATTGACATATAATTTACAAACAATAAACAGCATATATTTAAAGTGCACAATCTGATAAATTTTTACTTACATATGTACAAGTATGTAGTACTTTTTCTAGGATGAGTTTGTGAACTTAATTTTCAGACCTTGTACACACCCTTAAAAATTATCATCAAAATCAAGGTAATAAACATTACCACAACTCTTACCCAAAAGTTTTTTCTGCCCCTCTATGGTATCTCCTCCTAATCTTCTTTCTCACCATCTACCTTCAGGAACCTATGATCTGTTTTCTGTCACTATAGAGTAATTTTTATTTTCTGGGATTTTATATAAATGGACTCACACAATATGTACTCTTTAATGAAGAAGCTTTTATTCAGCATAATTATTTTGAAATTCACCCAGGTGACTGCATGCATTAATATTCTTTTTTATTCCCGAGTAATGTTCTATTGTATATAAACTGTAATTAATTTATCCATTTATCTCTTGATAAAAATTTTGGTTGTTTACAACAAATAAACTACCATGAACATTTATATAAAAGTCTTTTTTTGGACATAATTTCCATTTATTTTTGGTAAATATGTAGGAGTGGTGGAATGACTAGCTTATATTACCATATGCACATTTATCATTTTAAGGAACTACCAAATTGTTTTCCAACTTGGTTATACCAAGTTACATTTTCACCAATAGTGTGTGAGAGTTCCAGTTATTTTAAATCCTTGCCAACACCTATGTTTAATCTTTATAATTTTGAGATTGAACATAGGTATGCTAGTTCAATCTATAATAGTAGATGTGTAAAGGATTCTCCTTATGGTTTTAATTTGGGCTTTTCTAATGTCTAATGATGTTAAGCATTTTTTTTTTATGTGCTTGTTTAACTCTTCCAAATCTCTAATTCAGTAAAGTATTTATTAAAATATTATGTTCCCTTTAAAAATTGGGTTGATTGATGCAAGAAACTACTAAACCTGTAAAGAATTTTAATAAGATATTATTTGAGCCAAACTGATAACATGCCAGGAAGCAAGATCTCAAATGCTTCAGGTAATGACCATTTTACATTTTTTTTTTTTTTTTTACATAAAGAAAGATTATATTAAGGACAGGAGAAAGCAAGATGGGGATTGGATTACAAAATAGTTAACAAGATTGTGTGCTCTCTTGAAGGCTGTTATGCTTCCAAGGGGTCTGAGAAAGAGGCATTTCCAAGGTGTGTTAACCTAGATGCACAAGAACAATGGGCAGGGCTTGCTTAAGGCAAAGATAAACCTTTCCCTGGATAAGTTACAGGCCTGGGGTGTGACTACCCACCATGATCTGCCCAGTTAGGATTTTCTGATCAGATCACCCTCTGGGGTTACTTTTAGTCGTGAGCCCTGACAGATTTTTTATAGAGACCCCTTATTTTTTGTCCAAGGGTTGATTATCTAATTTTTGAGTTGTACAAGTTTTTTACATATTCTAAGAAAACACCTTCTATTGAATATATAATTTGGAAATATGTTCTCCAAGTGTGTGCTTTGCTTTTTCATTTTCCATAAGAGTGTCTTTTGAAGAACAAAGTATGCAATTTTGATAATGGTGAAACATGCAATTTTTGTCAGGATAGATGTAGGAGGTGCCATGGAGCCAACGACTATAGAAATGATGGCTTCTGGATTCCTGCATTGGATTAAGGCAGGAGGTTCCCAGAGCTAACGGGGGCAGCAGCCATTTTCTCGTTGCCTAATGTGTTCATTTGCCTGTTTGCTCCCCTGGCTCTCTGAACTCCTGTGCTCTGTGTTGTAGCATGTAAGGGTGACACTGTATTCTCCCTTTTTTAGGATCTAAAACCTTAAATTTAATTAGAACTTTTTTCTTTTCTTTGCTCCCTCTTTAATGACTCTGTTTGCTCAAGGCAATATTTGCATGAGATGCACCCTTACCCCTGAAAATAACTAGACTCTGGGAAGCACCTTCTTTTCTTTTTCTAATTGAGCAGGAATTGCAGGACCACTTCCCTGTTTTCTTTGTTCTGCCTCTTCTTACGTGTCTATACAAATTTTGGTCATGCGGGTAACAGAGAGATAGCCTTTAGACAGATGTCCACTATCTTCCCGGAATGCTGGCATTTTGAATAAACCTACTTTTCTTTCCACCATCCTTGTTTCTTGATTATTGGCTTAAGAGCAGCAGAGAGCTGTACCTTAACTGGGTAACAGGGAGAGGAGACTATGAAAACTGCAATTTGCAGATTTTCTCCAAACTGGTACTTAGTTAGGTTTGGCCAATGTGTGGCAATGTCGAGAGACTGGTGAGTCAGAATAGGGGAGAAATGAATTCTGTCCTCCCAGCATCTGGAGGTGTAGCAGCAACAGCAGGGGTGACTAAGGTGACTGCTGCTAGATTCACAGAAATAGTGACCAAATGCAGGTTCCCAGTTGCTGCACTGGCCCAGGTTCAAGGAACCTCAACAGCACAGTGATCCTGAGCTCTGGATAATGCTATTTCCCCTTTCTGCTCTTCAGCTATGGCCGGTTGTGATTCCTCAGTTATGGATCTTCAGGGAGCCTTATGTTTCTTCTGCTCTTTCAGTTGTTCTAACACCCTTGCAACCAATGCCTATATTAAATTTCCTCTGTTTAAAATGAAAAGAGAAGTTTCTTTTTTCCCTGATTGAGCCTGTTATGTCTTACTTCCAAATGTAGCAGATAATGCTGTCTTCCTCCTGCACCACCACCACCCACACTTCCTTGCAGGCTAGTTCTGCAGAATTGTTCCAGGAAACAGTCCTGGAAGCTCCACCTAAACACTCTCCTCCAGGTCTTCTCAGTTATTCAGGAAATACTAAATTTTCTGCACTAAAACCTTTTCTTTTTAAAGTAGCCAGGGTGATATTTGTTTTCTGCAACTGAACCCCAAAGGAAATGACAAGATTTTGAGATTCAAAGGCTTGGTCATCTTTATAATTCTGTTTTTAAAATGTCTGTACACCCATCTCTCTAGCCAAGCACCGGACTCTGGCTAGTGAGCCACATACACATTCTGGTGACCAGAGATCCAGAATTTCTGGGTGTCCTAAGAATGACTGTGGACTGTTAGTGAGCACATAGTACAGACAAGTGGGAGGAGTTTATGGGTTTCACTTTGCTAGATATTTATGACCCCAGTGATCAGTTAGTTATACTGTGTCATTTGAAGGTGGTTTCTTTATCTGTTTTTCACAAATTGACAGTAAAATGAAGTGTGGCAGACGTGCACACACAGGCTTCAGCCAGTTCTGAGTGATTTCAACTCCTCTACTACCACCTGCAGGTTAACCTCACAATCACAGCTTTCTCATTGGAGTGAGCATCAAATGTCTTCCACAACCTTATAGGAAACTCTTGTACAGGTATAGGTAAGACATAGATATAGATATAAATGTAGATATAGATATATAAATATAGAGAGAGACCATTTAATTTATATTAAGTATTCACTTAATAGCTATTGTATTTCTGAATTTGCAACATAGTTTTGCCTATAGGTATACCTTTTAAGGCCATAGAGGAGCAAGTTAGCAGTTCACCAAGTCCACCAAACATTGATGATGCTGCCCCAGCCAGAATCGGCCTGTTGTAGAAAGCATGACTTGTGTTCTCACATCTGTGTCACTGAATGCCTTCTCCTGAGACACAAACCCAGAGGTCTGCTTGCTGCACTAGATGAGAAAATGGCTGCTTACTTCTGCCAGTCACGGTGCTGGTTGGTCAGTCAGGAGGAAGAATGAGAGGAACATGTTAGAGTAGTTCAGATGTACTCCTGGCAGCTGATTTCATCAACAGACCTGTCACAATAGGTAACTGTGGTCACCCCCATTTTACAGAGACGGCAAAAGGCTGCTGATGAACGTGTTTCACTTTCTCAGCAGAATGCAAGTTTTGAGTTTGGGGACCATTTTTTTTGGAAAAATATCTCTGAAACTGGGGCTGTTTCTGGGAATATGCTTACAGACTTCCAGGGACAATTCTTAGGAGGGAACCTACAGAGAAAATGTTTAACACCAAGGTGGCAAAAAAGCTTCCTGGTCCCTTAATGTGGGAATCTTATCTTCTGTGTCACGTACTGCTGATATTGCTGATAGCCTACTTAACAGTTGTTCCCCCTCCTCTTTGCTAACATAATCTAATTTTATTTGGACTGCAGCTCACTCAGCCTCAGGGTGAATCATGATTGAACGAAATCAATTATAACAATCCTGTGTCCCTTTACAAATGTTTGGTTTAGGGGTCTAGCCAATGGTATAAGAAGCAGCTGGGGGATCCTAGGAAAGACCTACCATCTTGCTGCAGGAGTCACCCCATCCTTTCTGCTTTGGTACTTTTCACCTGAAGTTGTGATGGTTGGAGCTGCTGTAGCTATCTTACAACCACAAGGTCAAGAGACTCACTGAGAAAGATGCACAAATAGAGCTCTTATATCATTGATCCACTGGCTCTACCCTGAAAGTGCCTATCTTTAGACTTCTTGTTAAGCAAGATTAACCAGATTAATCAAGAGGCTAGTGTATTAGACTGCTTTGACCCTGATTCAGTCCTATACATGATGTCCTAATCAAAGTTTGAGAAGATAATTTAGTACAAGGTCTAGTTGGTAATTTCTGCTACAGTATTGCTCTCAAATTCTTCTCATTGAACTCTCTGTACTGGAGTATGCAATATATGACAAAAGAGTCTGACTCCACCGTTAGATATTTTCTGTTTCTGAATCAACCTGGCACAGAGGAAGATTGTGCAGAGTGGTTGCTCCTGACCTTGCTGTGTCTCTGATAAACAAGCTCGTTCACAGAGTTGTGATGGGGCAGCAGAGATTTTCTTACTGAGAGGCCTTCAGTTACATCATTGCTCATTGGTTGTAGACAGGGCCCTGCTTGCCATCAGAGTCTCAATAATTGATTCTACAAAAAAAGCATACACACAGCACCACTAGCACCACCACCACCAAAATCCCAAATGATATCTTCCTGATGATTCTATTTCTTTATTCCTTATATTGGCTTTTCACAGTATTTCTTTGTCATCTTTTTTTAATCTTTAAAATCTGCTGCATACTTGATACAAAAAATATGTTTTGCTTGTCCTAATTGCTATTTACTTAAAATGGGGGAGGGGGGAAACAATCTCAAAAACAGACTGATTGACAACTTAAGCTTGGAAGTTTCCACTCACATGTGGTACCGCTTTTCTTCAATGGAAGTATTTTATAAAATTCCATGAATCCAAAGAAGCTGAAACCATATTTAATCACAAGAAAAACCTTTTAATGTGTTTATTATAAACCAACAATATTACGTGAAATATAATATTTATACATAATATTATTTTAGTAACACCTTGTAAATTTGTAAAGAGAAATTTTCCCATTTTAAGAAAGATACCCTGCTTTTGATGATAAAACTAACATATGCTCCATGACAAAAATTCAAACTACATATTCAGAGGTTCAAATGTATAGTGTGGAAGGTCTCCAGTAAGCTCATCCTCCCAGAGATGACCACTGATAACTATTTAGTGCAGATCCAGTCTTATATGTACATAATATATTTATGTAAATGGGATCTTAGGCCACAGATTGTTTTATAAACTGCTTTTTCCCCTTAAAATGTATATCTTGAACATTTTTTTCCAAGCCAAAAGTTACAAACTTCATCTTTTAAAAAATGAATGCAGACATATCTAGCATTTGTAGATTGGTTTTGTAGCTTATTATTCTTTCAGTGATCATGGTGGTAATGGAAATTTCTGAAAAACTGTTACTAAATAATGTAACTTGAAGCATGTAATGAAGATTTTCCTACTGTTCATGCTACTTACATGAACAAAGTACTATCTTAAATTTACTATTTCATTATTAGCCTACTTTTAATGTCTGTGTTAATGCATTCACCCTCCTTACATAATTAAAATATTTTTACACTCATCTAAACAATCTTATAGTCTAACAAAAGACTAAGGGGGCTATCTTTTCAGAGAAACATATTTATATAGTGACAAGGAGACAAAATTTTGACAGTCAACATTGAATTTTGTGTCATTTTCTAGCTGGGTGACTTTGTGCATGGCTCTCCTTCTTTCTGAGCCCAAGACTTTACAGTAAGACCCAGCCAATATGTGAAAAAACAAAAGACATGGAAGATAAACATGAGAAAAAGAGAACATTTTCTAAATAAACTGTACTATAATTGTCTATGTTGACTAATAACTTTATAGATAAGATTTTAGACATAATAATATAGTACAGAAATTTTGCTGTATTATAAAAGATCAACAACATTCAACAAACAAAAATCATCTCTATTGCAATATCAACAGTCAAAGAAATAGAAAAAAAGATGTTATACCAAGTTCAACAAAATACCGAAGGTAACCTAGTACTGAATATGGGCAAGTTGTCCATGGCAAATATTAAGATACATTATTGAAACATGTAAGAAAAAAAGAGACTGAACCAGTAGAGGTATATACTTTGTTAAAAGATGAAAATAATTGCTACTGTAACTGATGTTATTTCTTTTCCAAAACAAACAAGCAAACAAATCTTAAAAACTCAGTAACATTCTAATAATATCCCAATAGAGTTTTTAATGAAATTTGACAAGTTGTGCCTGAAATTCATATGAAAAAGGCCAAGGGGCCTCTCATGTAAAGGGCCAAGAAGTGCTAAAACAATTTTAAAAGAAAGGAAGGAGGAGAAGCTTGCCCTTCAGATATGAAGGTTAATTATAAAACTATAGGAACTCAAATAAGTGGTTTTTTTCCCCCAGAGATAAACATAAAGATTAACAGAACAATTTGGCACAAAATAGAGCTCAGCAAAAGCCCCCACTCTTGAGCACTTGACACCTACTAAGAATACCACCACAAATTGGTAGAGAAGGGATGGACCATATCAAATAGTGTCAGTACAATTTAATAGCAGTAGATAAATTCAAAGATAAAGTTCAGGCATATTAGAGAATTTAATATGAAAGACAGAATTCTAAAATGTTTATATTACAACATAGATGAATATAATCTCTGTGTAAGGAAGGATTTCTTAGATATAAACAATGAAAAGCACTAAAACTGTTGGTAAATTTAAATATATTAACATTGAACAGATTTTTCATTAAAGAATATACTTAAAAGTTTCAATAACAATATACAGATTAGGAAAAATATTTGAAATCAGTATAATTGGCAAAGAATTAATATCTAGGGTATGCAGAAAACATTCATGAATCAGTGAAAAGGCAAGCAACCCACAATGAAAATGGGCAAAAGATATATATGAATTGCCGATCACAGTAGAAAAGAAGCATTGAATGGCCAATGAACATATGAAAGCCAGCTCAAGTTCTAGTTAGGAGAGTACAAATAAGAACAGTAATGGAATAACATATCACATAAATACATAAGATTGGAAAAAATGCAAAAGTTTGCTAACAGCAAATTTTGGAAATTCTTTGGATCAATAGAAACTCTCTTCTCTGGCCTTAGGAGCTTGGAGGGAGAAGAGCTGAGTTTAAGAGAGTGGACCCTGGAAGAAACCTTTGTCTCTTGCTAGCTGTGTGACATTGTTAAGCTACTTCAAATACCTATGCCTTGGCATCCTTATCTGTGAAACACAGACTATAATGCTGGGCAAACTTAAAAATAGCTTACTTCTATTGAACCAGGCCCTGTTCTAAGGTACCTCGTTAGCTTTGTATGAGGATTAAATGAAAAGTTTTAAATGGTGTCTTCTCATAGAGTCCTGTACAATGTTAGGTATTTTTGTTAGTATCTAGTAAAGCTAAAGTTGCCCATACACTTCAGATGTGCTCAAGAAACCCATATAATATGTATTGCATCATTATTATTCATTATAACAAAAAGTAACAGCCAAACGAGTAAGAGAAAAATAAATAATTGTAGTATAATTATTTAGTCATGTAAGAGCTGTAAGTAATAGCATGGATAAATGTCAAAAAACATGAGGTGCACTGAAAAGCAACACACAAACTAATATATATGATAAAATATCATTTATTAAAGTTCAAACACATGCAAATCAATATGAGTGTTAGGGTCAAATACACATGTGGCGAAAGTATAAAAGCAGGTATGGCAGACCTTACCAACTTAAAGTTAATGGTGCATGAAGGCAAGAGAGGGCCATTTGGAATTGGGTAATCAAGTAAGTATCCAGGCTGATGGGAAATAGTCATATTGTGTTGGCATCATCTGGAGCACACAACCTCCTCTGTTGCTGCAGAGGCAGACTGCAAGGCAGGGGAAACATTAAGGGGCTCTGTACCATCTCACCTCAGAAGTAACATGGGTCATTTCTGCTCACGTTTCATTGGCTAGAACTTGTCACTTGGCTCCACCTATCTGCAGAGAAACTAGGAAAGGCATTCTTTTGATGAGCACTAGTGATGTCCTCCACACTTGGACTGTGAACTAACCATAGATACAACACACTTAGCTCCATAATAAACCACCACATGGTTTTTGGGTTTTTTTTAATGTTTTTTTTTCTCTTGATCTGAAACTGCTCAATGATTCAAACTCCCTGGGTCCCTCCTCAATGACTATCATCAACTGCCTTGAATGCCTTCATGATACCAAATGTTGATTTCACAGAATTAGCATATGGGATCCAAGGTTATCAGGATTTTCTCCAGCTGTGACTCAGAGAGAAAGTCTGAAGTGGTTCCACATCTTTTAAAGGTTTGGTACAAGTGTGTAGGATATATTGGATTTAAAGAATAAATGTTAAATAGTAGTCATTTGTTATTCTTTTAAAGTAATATAAGATTTACCCTTTAGTGACTTAGTAAAGCCCTTTGACTAAAGAGTCTTTGAATGAGGTGCGTGCTGGCTGGTAGATCTTCCACTAGCTAGGGAGGCTTTGAAAGGCCCCTTTATCAAAGCCTGCAGTTTTGGCAAACTGAGCTACAGCTTTAATTGGTGTCATGTTGCTTTCTTCAGTTTGGATTTTGTGTAAGTTAAGGCAGCCGGGGAAATATTTACTCAAATCCACCTGCTCACTCAGCATCACCTACCCCTTTGGTTCTCCATAAATAGCTCAGAATGGAGAGTTGACTGTTTACTTATTTCTGCACTCACAACTTGAGTACCTCAACTGAACATATGGAAAAGGAAATCTGGGGGCTTTATGACTCTTCTTGAGCCAGGGCAGTGGGTACCTGGAGCTGTTTTCTTAGTACCTTCCCTGATTTCCATCTGGCTCTCAGTTTTGAAGCTGGCTTTGAGGGTATAATCTTTTACTATATTCTGAATAGTCTTAGAAACCAGCTTTCTCATAAGTTACTCTCAGAATTGCCTGGATCCTTTATTTAGGCATTTGTGTCAAATTGTATTTTAATTAAGTATAGGATGGTAAATAATTTTAGTCTATCATTAGGCCAATTTCTATAAACATACAATTGAAACTAGAACAAAAACTATTCTGCCAACACAGAATATACTGTATTTTGCAGCTGGTTTTCCCTGTTATTGGTATGTTCCTCACTCACTTCCATTTGAGAGTTTCTCTCTAGTCTCAGAGTAGAGAGGGACAGGAAGAGGAAGGAACACGGGTGGAGGTGTACTAGTGGTGAGAGTGCTAGCCACTCACCGTGAGAGGAAAGAACTTAATGCTTTGTGAGTTTGGGTGGATTCTTTTTTGCCCTCCACTGTTTCTGGAAATGGATCCCTGACTATAGAGACACCCATATCTCACGAAGCTTACAAGTATTGGTCCCTTTGAGCCAGGTGAGCACTTTCAAAGTCTGGTAGGATAAAAAGGGAAGTGGTTCTTTTCTTTCCATGTTTCACATTTTTCTCTTTAGTGTAACTGGACTAGACAGAGCATGACTGTGGTCATCCTAAGTAAGCAGAGTGTGCTGGACACAAAATGAGCCTTCCAAATTCCCTACACCAGAGGATTTATTGCCTCGGTGTCCACACAGGGCCTCCCCCTGTTCCTTCAGGCTTTGCCTTAGGTGCTGAGAGTGACCTCATTCAAGGGTTAAACTGGTCAAAAAGGGGATATAAAAGCCTGGATATTTTGGCCTGATGTGGATCAACTGTGATGGGCAATATTTGCTCCTGAGGTCCCATTGGCGCTGGCCAAGGCTTATTATGCATACACACAGCCATTTCCCTCTATCCAATATAACTTTTCCTCTTCCTTCCTCAGATGTTGATCCTTAATTATCCGTTCTGTGCCAAATTCTGTCTCAGCATCTGCTTTTGGACAACCCGACCTGTAACACAAAGCAAAGCTGTTTCCTTTCCAGACAATCCTACATGCCAAGTGCAGCTGAAACTTCTCTATGTGTGAGAGTGATGGCCCAGGTAGGGAGGGGGTACAACACCTGTTAAGGCCATAAAACTGGATTTTAATGATACTGAAAACTGAGGATGTAGGGCTCCTTTGAGTTCAAGCCCAGATTTTCGAAAATTGTATTCTGAGAGGATGTTAAAGAGCACTCCCTGCAACAGAGGTGCCATGGCAGAAACATCTGTGAGTGACAGCACACTACATTTCTCTTTAGAGATTTGTGATGCATGTGAATGATAAATCTCATTGTAGGGATGCTGGGATAGCTCAATAGGTTGCGTGCTTGTCTTGCAACTGTGGGATCCAGGAATCCAATTCTGGCCCTGGCCTGTGCAAACCCATGTACCAAACTGTGCTGCAACTGGTAACTGCCACGATGGCTTGGTGGTGGAATGTTCTCACCTCCCATGTGGGAGGTGCCTAGTTCAGTTCCACTCCACTTGGCCCCACATGCACCTGTGTGGAATAAAACTATGTCAAAACAAATGATGTACAACTACGGAGACTGCTCTGGGTCCTCCCCCCTTCTCTGTCTCTCTCTCTTTCTCTTTCTCTTAGAAGAACAATATAATAAATCTTAAAAAAAAATCTCATTGTAAAGAACATAATTTGACTTCAGCTTAATGATCATCATCTGGATTAACTTAACTCTGGGATCCTTTTATCCCCATGAACCAACGCTTAGTAACCCTTAGTCCACAGTGCCAGTGTTCCTTTTTGTTTTTTTAAATAGGAGAGGCTTTATTTTGCCAATAGGAAGAGTAATGCACTTGAACTCACACATTTTATTTTTTATGATGATGACAATAACCCCAGTGTGTATTCAAAAGCCTTTTGGGAAACTTCAATGAAGGCATATGTAGAAATTAAATCTCAAATAGACAAAATGACTCCCAAAGACTACAGAATGACTCTTTTTTTGACAGAGAGAGAGAGACAGAAAAATGGAGGGGGGGGAGCAGAGCAGTTTCCGTAGTTGATAGCATTAGTTTTCCATATAGTTTCACTCCACAGGTGGGTGCAGGGCTGTGCAGGGCTGTGCAGGGCAGGAACTGGGCCAGGAGCCTCCCACATAGGCCCCGGCAAGAACTGAACTGGGAGCACACCCCAGTTCAGTTCAGCATATGGGTCTGCATGGGCCAGGGCTGGGATTCGATCCTCGGGCCCGGTGCTGCAAAGCGAGACCTTAACTCACTGAACCATCCCGGCTTCCCCTACAGTATAATCAGAACTAGAACATGGAGCCCTTGATTTTCTTCCAGTATTTTACTTACTTAGGAGGTGCAGCTATGTCTTTCATATAAGCCCAACAAGGTATTAAAATAAATTTTTTGGGTCTCATTTTCAGCGGAGGCTCTCAGACAATGAGAGAAAACAACTCCCACATTCCAAAATGCAGTGTTAGACATCTCAGCAAGACTTACCGATGACGAGGCTGACCACCAGTAGCCACTCTCACCAAGAGCCTGCAGCTGGAAACTGCAGAATTATCTTGTCATTCTGTTAATAACTCTGCAGATTTCCCTTTTCTCTAGGAAAAGGTATAATGTATGCACAGCTGGCTGTGTAGACATTGATATCACTACCTAGTAGGCACTGAAAAATGCTGTTTTATTTCAAATGGGGAAAACTTCCAGACTTCCCCAAGGTCCCTGCACCAGGGCTTAATATTGAAGGCTGATTTCATGTGCATATCAGTAGGAGGCGCTGTCCCTGTGCAAATCTCACAGAACCAGCACATTTCAATCAGCATTCAGGACAGGAAAATGAGATGTCAGGTTTGGAATTTGTCGTGGTTTCCAAATATTCAAAACAGAATTTCAAACAGGAAATCTAAAGAGAATTTGACATTTAATGTCTGTATCAGTGAGTCATGGCATTTGTTCTTAACTATGATCTACACATTTAGCATTTAAAATCAGTAATCCATTCCATATACAGTTGATTTAAATAATAGTCAAATATGAAAAAGAAAGTCAAGGATACATATTTTTAGTTTTGTACTCCCAGTTTGCTTGTCTCTGTTTTGTATTTCTTCTATTATCACATAAACAATCTGAAACAATTTTCCAGTGCTAGGAAAATGACTGAGAATATGAATGTAACTAGACTATTAGAAATACAGAAGAGATATCACCCTGCCAACATGGAAAACTTAGATAAACACATAAATGAATTGGAGGTGCTTTGTTTAGGTTTCTTATGTATCTTTATCTGTGTGACAGATTTTTTACTTAAAAAAAAATGTAACTAAGGTAATGACTTATTCATTTTGTCCCTCTTATCGGCTTTTGAATTTCATACCCAGATTGAGTGACTTTAGCTAGTTCTGTTTTCCCACGATTGCTGTTATTTCACTGGAAAGCTGTGAAGGAGATTTGCGTGGATAGGTTTATATCTGATGCAGTGCTTCAGCCAGCTTTCATCAGAATGACTGGGCCACTGTGCAACTTCAATTTTCTGGCGGTTTCTTTCACAATTTGCCATGTACATATTGGAAGGAGCAACTTGTCCAAAGTTCTGTTTGTGGCAAGAGAATGTTTGCAGTTTAGTAGTGACTGAACATTTAATGCCTCTATGATACTAGTTTCATAAGATGCAATGGACTGCTACACACAAAGGGAACACATGAGAATACATGTTTCCTTTCAGGTAAATTCAAGGAAATATGCTTTTTAAACCCAAAATCTCTTATATACATTAAATATTAAAATCCGTAAGCAAAGCTTATACTCATCGTACATATTCTAGGTAGTAGAGAGACCCTAAGCAATCTACTGGTTCCAGAAGGCAAACTATTGATCTTATGTGATTTAATATAGCCTAACTGTATGTTCCCAGCAGTAGACTCATCCTAGCATAAAATATAATACATTTAGACTATTTTAGGTAATAGTTTACTATAAACTCTGGACACATGTCAATCAGAAATGGAATTAATTGGTTAGTCAATTGTTGAGGATTCTAATGTACCTCTTAAGGGAGACTGAAGTTAGATAGGAATGTTGCTAGCCCAGGAGGTGAATTCCTGAGTCAGGAGAGGACGGGGGAAATTTTTTCTGAAAGGAGAGGTGGGATTTAAATGTCTGATTTAGATTGTCCATTTAGAAGAGGCCAGAGATACCAGAAGAAGCTCTTGGCCCTGGGGAATAGAAATATATTACATTTCCATTTCAGTCTGTTAAACTCTTCACAAAGGCCAGGAAGACCAAACCAAGAGCATCATAATAGCCATTTAGGGTGACAGGGTAGGAGGAGGTTTAGAGAATAAGGAAGATTCTTTTTACTTTGGAGAATACCTGAAAATTTATTTGTGTTATTTCTCTGTTTCGTCTTTTCTTTCCTCCATTCTCCTGTTTAATTATTCCCAGGCTTTTGTGGGTTAGATACAATGAAATCCATACTTATGGTAATAGATTTATGGAAAGCTCTATGGTTGCCATACAATTTAATGTATATATTGTTTAAGTAGAGTTACAGGTCACTGCTGGAGATTTACTTGGCATTTTTAGAGGATTCTCTAGCATTTTGGTTTAATTACTAATAGACAAAAAACAACAAACAACAAAATTTATGATTGATAGCATATGTGTAGAGATAATTATAAAAGTGAGAAAGTTTTATTTCTTAATACTTTAATGTAGCTTACTTTAATCTTAGTTATAGCAACTTCTAAAGAGTTTTCTTCCCTTGGGATTAATTATTGACAACTCATTAACAACCTACCAAAGACATTTCTGACTGGTTCCTTTTTATGTTTTCTATGTCAATTTTTGTGTTTCCTGTGTCTTTGTTGAAGTTCTCCCTGAAATCACTGAGCAGCCCTGTCGCCAGTGTTTTGAACTCTGCATCTGGTAGATTGCTTTTCTCCATTTTGTTTAGATCTTTTTTTCTGAAGCTTTGTTCTGTTCTTTTATTTGGAACATGTTTCTTTGTCTCCCCATTTTGGTTGCCTCCCTGTGTTTATGGTATTTCTATGTATTAGGTAAGGTTGTTATGCCTCCTGGTCTTAGTAGAGTGACCTTGTATTGTAGGTGTCCTGTGGAGCCCAGAGAAGTTAGTGACTCTCTGGTCACCAGAGCTGGGTGCTCTAGGTATGTCCCTTGTGTGGGCTGTGTGTGCCCTCCTTTTGTAGTTGAGCTGTTTGCACATGAATGGGAGGAGGAGCTGTGTGCAGGACTGACCTGATAAAGCGGAATTTGTTTTAGCAGGGCTCAGGTACCTGCCTAATCTGCTCTTTGGTTGTGTCATCCTTGGAGGTGGTTGAGTGATGCTCTGGCTTGGTCCAAAGCTGGCCACAAGGCATGCCAGCCCTGGGGTCTCCTGGGAGGGGACCAGCTGCAGGACAACTTTAGCTGCAGCCTGTGTTCTGCCAGGGGCCACCTGGCATGTACCAAAAGCAATTCATAAATGGCTACTTCCTGTGCTGGGCTTGGAGGTGTCTCGACAAGCTGATCTGTGAACCTAGGCCAGCTGCTGCTAGACTCAGGCTTGGGACTGTTCAGCCAGTGGTATGGGACATCCTGAAGCCAGATGCTGCTTGTTTGGGTTCTGTGGACCCTTGAGAGATTTTAGAAAAGTCCACAGTATTAGCCAAGACAGAACATTTGTACAGAAAAGCCACTGGAAGCTACTTGGGTGTGCCTGAAAGTTGAGTGAGATGGGATCTCTGGGAATTACCAGGGCAGGGCAAACAGTGTTAGTTAGCTAGGTTGAGGGAGAATCATACATGGAAGCTACCTGTGTCTGCATGCTAGAAGACTGGAGGGCTCAACAATGAAGCAATGGCTTTCCAGCTCCTCTGTCCAGGAGAAAGCTGCCCACCCTGAAGGAAGAGAATTCAGTTCCTCCCTGTATGTCCCTGGTACCTTTCGAACTGCTGGACCTAGAGCTGGACTTCAGAATAAGTGAGTCCATCAGATAATAAGTATGCGCATGGACCCTTGAAGTCTACAAGGATGTCCAACCTTGTGGCTTCCCTGGGTCACGCTGGAAGAAGAAAAATTGTCTTGGGCCACACATAAAATATGCTAACACTAATGGTAGCTGATGAGCTAAAAAAAAAAAAAAAAGTTGCAAAAGAAATCTCATAATGCTTTAAGAAAGTTTGTGAATTTGTATTGGGCCACATGCAAAGCTGTCTTGGGCTACATGCAACCCATGGGCCACACATTGGACAAGTTTGCTTTAAGAGGAGTGCCTGGGATGGCAGCCATGCTCCATCTCACTCAGCCACTATCTCTGCTGGTTTTCACAGTCAGGAGTTATGGGGACTTCGTCCCTCGGCACTGAAACCCTGGGCTGGGGAGCCTGGTGTGGGGCTGGGACCCTTCACTTTTCACAGAGGGCCTTTGAAGCTGAGACATCCCTCCTGATTTTTAATGGTCACATGCAGGTGTGGGACCCGTCCACTCTTCATCTCTGTTCCTCCTACCAGTCTCTAGGTGGCTGCTTCCATGTGTCCATAGTTGTAGGGCTTCGGTTCAGCTACACTTGAGGTGATTCTCAGTGATGCTTAGAAATGCATTCTTTAGTGAAAGTATTGCAATGCCCATAGAAAAAAAAAATTATTTATTTGGAATTTATTTATTTTTTCTTATTTATCAATTCCATAAGTGTTATTTACAGGCTTATTAATTTAAAAGGGTGAACATTCTGAATCTCTTTGCATGGGTGATAATGTTTTTTTTAGGACTATTACAGATACTTCGCTGGCCCTATTGACTCAGTGATGAGGTATTTGGGGTGTGGAGTATGAAGTAAAAATTTAAAAATTATAGGAACAAAGGGATAAAGGATACAAGGCACAAGTTGGTGATAAATTAGTGTAATATGCCTTAGGAGTGTACTTGTGCCAGATTAAGAAATTTATCCATTAAAATAAGTGTATATATGAAGCTGAGTATAGTAACATGTACAATTAGGAAGAATAGTAAATTTTCATTTGATCAGTGTTTGAAAAAAATATCTTCAAGTGGTCTGAGGCATTAGATCAGCCAGGCAAAAACAGCTTCCCAACAAGTGCTGGAGAGGCTGTGGAGATAAGGAACCCTTGTACAGTGCTGGTGGGAATGCAAATTGGTACAATCACTATGGAGGACAGTATGGAGATGCCTTAGAAAATTGGGAGTGGAGCTACCATATGACCCAGCAATCCCCCCTTCTGGGTATCTATCCAAAAAACTTGAAAACCTTAGTCTGTAAAAACATATGTACCCCAATGTTCTTTGCAGTGTTGTATACCTGGAACCTATGTAAATTTTACTAAACAATGGCACCCCAGTAAATTTAACAATAAAAAAAATAATAATAGTAAAATTTCTTCTAGAAGAATCCATAAAAACAACAACAACAAATAAACAGATCCTCTCTTTTCACGTTGGATGTTTGATCACGTGTCTAGGACCCAACTTGACAGTATAAAAATGATACCCGCTGACTTTTGAAGCCAGTGTCTCCTCAGTCTAGAGTCTCTCATGGGTATGGATATTAAGGGCAATCCATCAGACCCCAGCCATGAGGTCTTATGGAATATGTTTCATTTTTTGTCAATGATTGTACAATTAAGCTCAAAAGTTCCTTAAAAAATGTAGCAGTTTATATTTATCTCTACTTTACTTCCTAATATCTTTTAAGTGTATAATATCATTGTGTTTATTATTATTTGATGTAATATCTTTGCTCTATCTGCTCAAAATGCAATTTGAAAGTGGAAATCTTTCTTTTACCTGAGTAAAGACAAAAAAGAGATCAGAGACATTTAAAAAAAATTGAATGCTCTGTATGTTATAGGCACTGTGCTAAATGCTCTAAACAACAGAAGACGTGTTGTCTTTTGCTTCTGAACCTATTGATTGCACCCTTTCCTCGAGGATTATGAAAGTGTCCCTCAGAGTTTGAAGCTGGTTATCTCTCTTTGAAATTAAAAAAAAATTATTTTCATTACTTTGCAAGGTTTTCCTTGCTTGTTGGATAAATTTCTAAGATTAAAAAAAAAAAAGTTCACTCAAACTCCATTATTGGTCCACTATTAATGTGGATGATAAAAAAGCAGGACTAGCAAGAAATATTGTGTTAAGAGAGCCCTTTTTAGAAATTGTAGTTATCTTGTACTTGAATGCAAATAGAAATGTTTCCATATTAAAAACTGTTTATTGGGAAACTCTGTAGAGAAAACTGAGGGGCATTGATGCAATGCACATTGCTTTCTAGGTAGAGAGAAAATTGACAACTGTAGCAGATTTGGCCACGAAGAAATAATCACACTGTTGAAATACAAAAGAAATGCACAAGACTTTCTGTGGGGAGTAAGAAAAATGTCTTGTCAAGAGACTCCTGTCTTGTTTGATTGTGAATGTAACTGTCAGCTTTCTAAGAAGCTATATAAAGAGGGCAAATATCCCTTCTTTTCAGTAATTTTCACCTTGTTTTCTGAGGAATATTTTGTGGTTTCAAGCCAGGCCCTCTTGGGTCTAAGGAAAGTCAGCTGTGGGAATCTCTTTGCATTTGGGTCCTGCAGGTTCGTTTTATGTCACCAAGTAGGGTGAGAATTGTCAGCATCAAGCTTAGTCCGCAGTGGAAGCTCTGCCACCTCTAAGAGCTTGGTGATATCTCACCTTTATGCTAACAGAATAAATTCATTGCTTCACATTTTCATAAATGCAATACTTTTACCCACCTTCTTTTTCAAGCTGGAACTGCCTATAGAATATCCATTAGTGGAATCAACTGTGCTACGTTGTCACAGCGTGGATGGATGCCCACTCTTTTTCTTTAACCCCTTTACTTCAATTTGCTGCATATTATACAAGTATGTAGATACACTTCTCTGCTCTTCTTTCCTAGAGAAACAAAGAGGCAGCAGGTTAAAATTTGCTAACAAATCATGTGACCATCTGTAGTACAAATTTTATTGAAAACCAGACTAGAATTATGCAGATTTCCCTAGCTGCCTGAGTCCTGACACTTTCTCCTTCATAGAATTAATTTGATTCAAGACTCTGGGAAGCAAGAAGATGAATAAGATATTAATAAGATTGATTTATGCAAAGGAAGCCACAACAATGAATAAATTGTGTATTATGCAAACCAGAGGCAATGCACTTTAGAACCAATCGCTTGAAATCTTAATTACAACGGTTATATATTGAAGTACATAGTAATGACAATGTTCCGTGTTAAACATTTAACCTCATAGTTATCAAATAAAAAATGTAGTTTCATAAGAATTTTTTAAAAAGGCAATTTAAAAATCATAACACCTAAATTATTATGAATTTATATGTATTTCTTGACTAAAATGTGACAAGATGACAAGTGATACAAGACAGTTGAGCACATTTGACAGGCACCTTTCCACTTCACAGCACACCTTTATGCCTAATGAGGATACTATAACCTTCTCTATGATAATACGGCTCACATCCCACTGGGAAATGAGGCAGCCATTAATGCACAGCTGTGAGCTTCTATGTAATAGATATGGAACAAAACATCTTCTATTTAGATGTTTCTTCTTTGTGAAACAGCAGTGAAATTTCCTACAGTAATAGTAATGACAAAAATTCCTTACACTTTCTTAGTGATCTACCATTTACAAAACATTTGTCAATTCAGAATTACAGTGACTATTCACTGTGGTGTGTGTGTGTACGTGTTTTTGGCACTTTGTTAGGTGTCCTGTGTGTACTTTGTTGGTTTAACTCTGTGAGATAGTCTTGTTTCCATGTATTCCAGATGAGAAATTGAGTTTTGAGAGATTAAGCAATTTAACTAAAATCATGGAACTACTAAGAGGTCAGAGCTGAGATTTGTATGATTACAAAGCCAGTTGTCAAAATCTGTGTTGTACTGCTTCATCTTTTTTTTTTTATTGTTAAATTTATTAGGGTGACTCTGGTTGGTAAAAATTACATAGGTTCCAGGGTAGTGCTTCATCTTAAGTTGTAACAAATACATTCCTATTTTTAACTCATTTTTTACTCCCCCACAAATACATACTGATATTAAATAATTATAGCTGCTCCCTACCATGCTTTCAAAGCATTACAAACTGTTGTGATTTAAAAAATAATATATTTACATAAAAGTAAAAAAAAAAAAAGGAAAAAGTTGTTCCCTGGCTGAAAATTTTCTCTTTATTTGTTTATTTATTCTCCATGTCTTCTACAACCCCAAATACTATCACCTCAGACAGAGGTCATTTTTTAGCCTGCCACCTGCTGTCCCTTAGCTCAGAAATCCTCCTGGCTACCCAGTCATAAGATAAACTGTGTTCAACAGGGCATTCTGTTCTTTCATCACAAATATTCCATTGTGTGTGCGTGTGCGTGTGTGGGGGTGGGGGTGGGGGGGGCGTTGAGAGAGAGAGAGGGAAAGAGAGAGAAGGAAGAGGAGGAGGAGGAAGAGAGAACAATTAGATCCAAGCAGAGCCAAGTTTGGTAAGATATAAAAGGTACAATTGGTTTCCCTGTGAAAACAGTGGTAGCTTTCTTGCACTACCTTTGAGACGTCTCTGAGTCATCTTAGATAGTATTCATGTTCACATACCCATTCATTCATTCACTAAATAATACTTGAAATAATAATAATTCACTAGATGATGATAATAATAATAATAATAATAATAATAATAATAATAATAATAATACACCAGGCTCAGTTCTAGAGACACTGAGAATACAATTAAAAACACAGATACATTCCTTGCCATCAAGGAGTTTATAGTTCAGCTAGGAAAATAAGATATTGCCCATTATAATATGATATAAAGAGGGAGGTTTAAAAATGGTGACAAAACATAAGTCACATATCAGCAAAGAACAGAGCTGCTTTTGGGAGTGGGGAAAAAACTAAATCCCAACTCCTGATGTTTCCATTCTTTTATTATTTAAATTTTTATTTATTTTATTTTTGACAGGGAGTGAGAGAGAGAGACAGAGAGGAAGCTGAACTGGGGGAGCTCCCAGTTCAGCATATGGTTCCGCACGGGCTGGGGCCGGGATTCGATCCTCAGTCCCCGGCGCTGCAAAGTGAGCGCTTAAACCACTGAGCCATCCCAGCTTCCCCATTTCCATTCTTGATCAGGGACATAGATTAGTTTAAGACAGTGGTCGGCAAACCATGGCTCGCGAGCCGCATGTGGCTCTTTGACTCCTTGGCTGCGGCTCTTCCACAAAATGTTTAGTGCAGGCACGGAATGTTATTTATTAACTTGCCTTGTAAGAGATGAGTAAACATTTTTGAAATGCAAGCCTACAGAAAAGAGGCACATTTTTAGAAAGCAACAACAGCACAGATAGTCGCTCGCAAACATGTGTATCATTATCTCTGTCGAATTGCTGCCCGCCAAAATGTATTTTAACTACAAATAGGAAGAAAGCAGTCGAGGAACTCCAGAGGAGACAAGAAAGGTCAGCTTTTGTTTTTAATCACTGGATGCAATCTTCTAACAATGTTAATACGGCAAGGTTTGTAGTTAGTCAGGAGATTGCTCAGAGAGGAAAGCCATACACGGACGGAGACTATATAAAGAGTTGTTTTATAAGTGCATCCGAAGAGCTTTTTCGAGATTTTAAGAATAAAGCAGACATTTTTTAAAAAATTGGAGAGATACCTTTGTCTGCTAAAACAGTGAAAGATAGAACAGTAAAAATGTCTGCAAACATAACAAACCAACAAATTGAAGATCTCAAATTGGCCTCAACTCTATCAATAGCAGTTGACTAGTCTTGTGATATAAATGGCACAGCGCGTTTCTCTTTTTGTGCGATTTATCTCCACTGCAGGCCCTAAAGAGGAACTTTTGGGATTATTGCCACTCAAAGGACAAACGCCTGGAGTAGATATAGCAAATGTTGTAACTGAGTGCTTCGAAAAACATCAAATTCCATTAGAAAAAATTGTCTCGATTTCGACAGATGGAGCGAAAAGTATGACAGGTGCAAGAATGGGTTTGTCGCTATTTTGAAAGAAAAAATTAATCACGAGATACTTACTTACCATTGTATTATTCATCAGGAAGCACTATGTGCGCAGACATTTCCTGAAGAAATTTGCAAAGTAATGGAATTGGTGATTAAGATGATCAACTCCATTGTAGCTAAAGCTCTTTACCATCGCCAATTTAAAGAATTTCTAATTGAGGTAGAGAGTGAGTATGCAGATCTTCTGCTGCACAACAAGGCTCGTTGGTTATCGAGAGGAAACATTTTAAAACGTTTCGCTTCACTGTTTGCTGAAATAAAAGCATTTCTTCTTGAGAAGAGTGTTCACTATGCAGAGCTAACGAACGATCTGTGGATCCAGAAATTTTATTTCATGGTGGATGTTACTTCTCATCTAAATCAGCTTAATTTTAAGTTACAAGGAAAAGGAAACACAATTTTTTCAATGTTAGAAGAAGTAATTTCATTCGAAAACAAATTGTTGCTTTTTGCCGAAGATTTTGAAAGAGAAACTAATTCACTTTCCATGCCTATTGACATATTGTCGAGAAAATAAGTCTAATACTGACATTTGCTATTTCAGAACAACACTGTTAAGTATGAAGGAAACTTTTCTCAGCAGGTTCAAAGACTTTAGAAACAGCAAAGCGACGTTAGCCTTTGTTAAAAAACCTCTGAATGCCATGGTAACAGAAATAAATTTTTCGCCCTTTAATATTGATATTGGCAGCTTTGAAATGCAGTTGCTGGATGTAAAAAATAAAGAATTGTGGAGCTTAAAATTCGAGCATCTTTGTGCCAATTTAGAGCTATTGGAGAAAAATAAATGTGAATTAAGTTTACAGCACAAGTGGTCTGCTTTGAAAGATCTGGAGAGGGAAGGTATGTTGATTTTTAACAACTGGATTAGTTAGTATTCCTGACTCATATGATCAACTGAAGAAACTAGCGTTTGCTGTTCTTTCCTTATTTGGGTCTACATATTTATGCGAACAACCATTTTCAAGCATGAACTTTATCAAGAGTAAATTAAGAAATCGGCTTATCGATGAGAACTTGGACTCGTGCCTAAAATTAAAAACAACAACATACAAACCTGACTTACCCTTACTTTCCAAGGAAATGCAAGGCCATTGTTCACATTAGTGGAGTATTTGTAGGTTTTTTTTTTAAGGATACCTTTTATATTATTTAACTTGTTATATTTTTAAATAAATATTATCTTTATATAAGTATGATACCAAGTTTTATTTACTGTACCGTTAGTTAAACTAAGACATATTTAGCAAAGGCAAGCTCGAGAGTGTACTTTTAATCCTAATTATTTCCATAAAAATGTCTCTACTAAAGTAAAGCTTAAGTTTAAAAAAAATGGCTCCTTGAATAAACTTCAATTTTGTATTGTTTATATTTGGCTCTTTTGGATGATGAGTTTGTCGACCACTGTCCTAAGCCAACAACTTGGGTGCAA
>PVKE010013062.1:0-37215 GCA_004027555.1 Craseonycteris thonglongyai
GGGGGAGTGGGCACCAGATATATCGGGTTGGAGGGGGACCTGATTCTGGGACCTGGGCACATAATGCGATGCATGGGTGATGTGATGTGGAGTTGTCCGTTGGGAAACTGTCTGATTGTTACCAACCAATGTCACCCCATTAAATTTAACAATAAAATATAATAATATTAAAAAAAGAATACAGTAGTTTTAAGCAAAGAATAAAGTTGTTTTTATAAGCAAAGTTGTTTTGATGTAAGAGTGAGGTGAGCTGTGACAGGAGATCATCTCATGTGTGGTCGGTGATAAGCACTCAGTAGGTCAACTGCTGAGGGAAGCCACTGGGGCTTATCAATGACATATGAAGAAACAACAACAGCAGGGAGCATTGAGACTGTAAAGACCAAGAGTTTGTGAGGACTGTTCAAGAGTGTTCAGGGTGGACAAGGCTACCCTTTGCCGATCTAAATAGCTCCGCAGAGGACTTTGCAGCATTAACTCCTGACATGGCCAAGGTGAATGTTCAATGTCATGCAGGGGTCCCACAAAGAACAACAACTTGCCCATCAATTTGTTCCTCAGCAACGTGCTCTAGCAACAAGGGACTCTGTTGAGCTGGCAGCTAGGCATCAGCTCTCAGTTGACTAAGCCGAGTACCAACTTGCAAAAGGTACATCTCAACTAAATTTAGACTTTCTTTCACCTCTCTTTGCCTGAAACAGTAGTATTATTAATATATCATTGCTTTGGAGTATGTTGTTTCCTTATTGGCTTATTAAAAGACATTATCCTGTGTATGCTATTGGCTTGTGAAATTCCCACAGCAAATCCGTGTTAAATAAATTGCTGGCAGACAAACTCGATCTCAGAGCATAATTCTGCCCCCTAAAATAAGACATCAGCATGTTGTTAAGAAAGTGATATGAGCAAAGGCCTTGTGAATAGAAAAGAAACTGTCATGTGCCAGTAGGGTGTGTATCTGACAAGAACGATGAAGTATAAGGCTCAGCAACTGGCCAGGAAATTTGGTTAATGCATAAAGGAAGCATGAGTCATCCCTTCATTCACTGAGGAGCTGTCACATACCTACTGTTTGGTAGGCACAAAGGTGCTGTAGGGAAGACAGACACAGATCTACGGTACCATCAGAGGTACAATGAAGGAATCCCACTCACAACCTCCTTGGAAGGAGATATTTTCCTTAACTGTAAGTTGTCCCAGGGAGGAAAGGAAGACCCCAAATGGCCTTTGCTGAGATCTGAAGATAACGGCCATTCAGAGAGGGCATATGTGGGAGGCAAAGTATACCTCAGAGGCAAGTAATTTTCTTTAAAATATGAAGGCCTTGAACTGCTCCCAAAATATTCCATTCTACCAGCACCCTCACTCTTGAGAAAGAAAGATTAGGGAAGAATCTGTTAAACTGAGAAAAGGGAAAAGACTGCCTCATTCAAGTAGCTTCCAGGTTCACAGCCTGAGCTCATAGATAGCTTGGGGGGAGTGGGTATCCAGGAACTACCTGAAATTATGTGCAAAATTCTGCATTTTCAACAGGTTCTCAAAGGGGTCAGTGACCCCTCTAACTTTAAATGTCAAAGATCAAGCAGAAGTCTGACAGATACAGATGCAAATTCTGGTTCTTATGCTTATTAGCTGTGCGATCCCCAGATTAGTGGAGCAAATCATCCAATTTCTCAGAACTTCAGTTTCCTCATTTTAAAATAAATAATAATAACAATAATGCCTAACTCACTGTGAGGATTAAACAAGATAAGGCACATTAGGCTTCCAGCACAATAAAGTTCATCCACCCAGAAGAATGATAGATGAAAGACATTAAAACTTCTAGTATTATAAAGAATGAAACCTGTAACCCTATACACCAAAGCCAGTGACAGAATTTAGAGCCCACAAAACACCATCAGTTTCCTATGTCCGCAGTTCTGTAGCTCAACTCACAAACCTCCAATAGGCACAGATTCACCCTTAATTCCATACGGTCATGAGACTACACTATGGTGGCAGGTTGTTGATGAGAGGATTCGAGGTCACTTCTAATGTCTTTTAGGTGAAAAATCCAATACTGAGAAACTAACATCTCAAATTCTTGCCCTACACTTATTAGAAATGAGGTGAAGTTTGAATAATACTCCATTTCTTTAAGTAAACAGGTTTCCAAATTCTGTAATAACTTCTATGGTGATTATGTTAGTTTGTAATCTAAAATGGATATCTCCAAATTTGAATGTATAATTACTCTATATATTTATATGGCTGGTTCTTAACTATTTAGACCAAATGAAAAAAGTAACAGATAATCCAAAATGCAAGAAAAATTCCTGCCCATTCATAATTGGTTTTGGACTTTGAAAGATATTTTTCTCTAGATGAAGAGGCCAATTTGAGATTTATATTTGCTTTAAATGGTCCAGCAGATCTAACTAAAGATATTTACTGGAACATGTCTATATGTAAATCTTATCAGTTTTATAACATACATACCTAAATGACTGACTACTGATCCCATAAGGTTAAAAAGTTTACAGGTATTATACTTCTACTTTACACATATTTCAGCTATTTTTAGAGTCCAAATGAAAACAGCTAGTACAGAAGGAAATACGCAAGAGATTCTTGAGGTCTACTCAGGTAACAGTCAAGAGAAGGTCAGTGGATACTTGGAATACCTGAGACACTAATTTAAAATAAAACACTCTGATGGCCAAGAACACTTTCAAAATGTGCGCTTGAGAGTAAGGGCTTGCGTTATATGCTTGATTCCTCTCTATTCCAACAAATCCCTGAGCCAAAGAATTTCCCCATCAGCCAGAAAACACTATGAGAAGAATCTGTTCGAAGTTCAGCAAAGTTGACACTCCTCTGATACAGCAATCTTACCTCTGGGCGTCACTAAAACTAGATCATGCTCTAAGTGTTTCAAGAGAAGCCCCAAACTGAAAAAGAAATAGAAGTCTAAAGAAATAGGTACTTTTCTACCTGTATTCAAAGCTTTGTAAATGTTCGCTTTCTCCAGGAAATAAAACCATACAGGGAATAAAGGCTGTCTTAACAGAACTGCCATCTATGTTTATCTATCTAAATTAAAAAAGAATCTCAATTTTAAAACTATACA
The DNA here is from genome assembly GCA_004027555.1 of Craseonycteris thonglongyai. Lineage (NCBI taxonomy): Eukaryota > Metazoa > Chordata > Mammalia > Chiroptera > Craseonycteridae > Craseonycteris > Craseonycteris thonglongyai. Next base: position 3,113 of record PVKE010013062.1, read on the forward strand.
TTTATTCACCAACTACATACTATAAGGTACAAGCCACTATTCCATTCTCAGTAGTAGAACAGTTCTACGCTGATGAAGCTTACATTCTAAAGAATAAAATCTTGACATATGTGTGATGCATTGCAAATACAATTTTAAAAACATTTTCTGAAGAGCTGTAATATACCACAATGAGTAACCAACCATCAAAGCCTATAATTATAATTTCAAAATGAGAGGGCTAGGAAGAACTACTGCATTTTGCTAGACTTTTCACCTTACTTAACAAAATGCTTTGGAGATCATTTTAGGTGTGGCCGAGCATTGATCTCAACATCAAATAGTTGTATGTGTACTCCATATGTGTAGACAATGATGTAGGTCTCCCTTCCTCACTACACGCACAAAACACTCAGAAATAGCTGGAAGGAAAATGTCCTCTGAAATTCAGGTTACAAAACAAACACATAACGAATCATAGCAAAAACATGAAAAGGTTACCTTTTCAAATGTTGTCAGGGTTTTACAACTTCCATATTTCCTAGCTAGAGATTTAAAAACTTTTTTTACAAAACTCCAACTTGGGAAGCCGGGATGGCTCAATGGGTTAAGTGCTCACTTTGCAGCCCCGGGGACTGAGGATCGAATCCCGGCCCCAGCTCGTGTGGACCCATATGCTGAACTGGGGAGTGCCCCCAGTTCAGTTCTTACCAGGGTGAGACCCCGGCCCAGTTCCTGCCCTGTGCAGCCCCACGCCCACCTGTGGAATGAAACTATGTGGAAAAACCAATGATGTGCAACTATGGAGACTGTTCTGGGCCCTCCCCCTTCTCTCTCTCTCTCTCTCTCTCTGTCAAAAACAAAAATAAATCTTAAAAAAAAACACACAAAAAAACTCCAACCATATATCATTTTAAGCTGAATAAGGACCTTAAGATAAGGCACCCTGCACAACAAATAATAGTTTGTAATGAATCTAATTAAAACCTATGACAGCATGACAAAAATGTGATTATCAAATGAAATGCAAGATTTTAAAAGAATTCTTGAGAGAACATACCCTAAAGAAAAAATATAAACCTTAATCAAAAATATCATGTCACTTTTTTTTTTTTTTTTAATCCTAGGAGTTAGGCTGAGGGCAAGAAGGAGGAGGCTAACAGAGAAGTAAAAACCTACTAAAGCTTTGTTTTGTTTTGTTTTGTTTTGTTTTGTTTAGGACACGAGGCAGTGACATTATACAAATTAACTTCAGCTGGCATCAAAACAGAGGTTCAAATACAACTAAATTACAAAGCTGTACTAAAACATATAATAGTTTAGTAACAGAAGTGGCCAGTATATTTGTTTGTACTATAAGAACATTTTATAAGTAAGCATGCGTTTTCTTGTTAAAACGGAGAAACAAAGGTATTTACAAAAGAAAAGAGTTCATTTGAAGAGAAGTTGGTCAGTCACCGCAGCATGGAAACAGAAGTCACAAATAGTAACAACAGTAATGAAGAGTAACACTCACAGACAATTTCCGAAACGCCAGGTCTTCTGCTCACTATTTTACATTTAACGTTGCATCCTCCCAACCAACATCGAGTGCAAACTATTATTATCCCCAATTTACAGATGAAAAACAGTCAACTTGGGAAATTAAGCAATTTGCCCCAGGTGACTCAACTGATAAGTGGCAGCACGGGGGGTCTAAACCCAGGTGTTTCTGATTCTACTGGCCAATGTCTTACCCACTGTTACACAGCTTGCTCAAGAGAACAGGGGCAGTGCCCACCCAAGCACTGCCCAGCGAGGGTTCCGGATACAAAGGAACTTGTCTGGTGTGGGAGGCAGGACCGTTCCCCTTAGGAAAACTTTAGGGAGGTAAGTAAGGTTTTCAGATCCACCTCCCTTCTCTGACCTCATGCTCACTGAGCAACTGCCGCTTTGCTCTGGCTCCCCTGAGATCACAGCCCGGCCAGCAGGCATCCATACTTGGGGACAGGTGGCTGTTCCATAGTTGGGCATTAATTACTAAACTTGCAACCTGGTTTTTATGTGTCATGCTCAGTGAACAGGGCTGACACAGGTTTCCTCCCCAAGACATTAGGTTTTTAAGCCTGACCACCTCACGTTAGGCTGTGATGATTCCATGAAGGTGATACTGCGCTGTGGGCGGGGCTGTGCCTGGCTGAGACGCCCATGTCTCACCACCTCTACACATAGAGGTGCCCAACCTTGTGGCTTCCCCGGGCCACACTGGAAGACGAAGAATCGTCTTAGGCCACACACACACACACACACACACAAATAACACTATTGATAGCTCATGAGCTTAAAACAAATTGCAAAAAAAAAAAAAATCTCATAATGTTTTAAGAAAGTTTGTGAATTTGTGTTGGGTCACATGCGACCCGCAGGTTAGACAAACTTGCTCTATACGGTACACTTTCAAAATTAGAAAGTTTTCTAATTCCCCTTACATTGCATAAAAAGTTTCACAGCCTCTTTTGAAAAAGTGTTGTGACATTCAGAATGAATGATACGCAGAGGATTTCAACAGCTTTCTGAGAGGTTTTTCCAATGAGGATAATTTTTCCCCCTTTTAAACGTTACTTTCCATAGTTCAAATATGGTTAACTTTTTTTTCTAAAAAAGTTAACAATCTAAGTCAACTAAATTGGATATAAGTATAACCTTTCTGTTTTTCGTTTCGTAATGTATTTCAAAATATCTCACACATTCAAAAAACAAAAACAAAAAACAATCACCATATACCCACACATCTAGCTTAAGAAATAAAATACTGCCAATATAGTTGAAGCCCCTTGGTGTAGCCTTGTAATGGTATTATTGTACAGCCCTTATAAGTGTCATTATAGAAGTGAAAAGTATTCAATTAGCAAGAAAAGTAACGACTTTTTCTCCCTCAATTTAAATTTGGCCAGTAGCAAAGCTTATCAGCCAAATCTATACACTGTGATAACTGTGAGTTTGCTTGATGGGAGAACAGAGCAAGGTACAACCAGGATCTCTCATTATGATCCTCATAAGTGATGCTTGGACACAAACTTAGAGCAGGTGTTGCTGACTTAGGTTATTTCTGAAGTCATTCCGTAAGATTAGGCCTGGGGCTTGAGCCATCTGTTTACACACTACAGAGCACAGCTTCTGAATCTTTGAATAGAAAAGTTTGCTACACAAACTAACTTTCTAACTATGACTGCCATTAAACACTGGAAACGATGGGACAGGCTGCGTAGGGGCAAGACATTTTCTAGGGACATCTGTTCCCTCCCAAAGCACTCTACCCTTCTGTTAAAAAGCAGTCGCCTTACATACGCACAGCTGTATGAAGTTGCTTCTTCCTGAGGCTGATAACCTCAAACAAGGGACAGCAACTTCTTGACTAATAGGGAAAGAAGGCAGTGCCTGTGGGTTCAGTTCACCCTGTATTTACCAAGCACATTCCATGCCTGATACTCTGGGTACAAAAATAAATTAACCACAGTTCTTCAAGAAGTTGACTGTGAAGTGGTTGTAGGCCGACCCAATGCATGAGAAAGAAATTACAGCCTTTTCCTCCCTGGCTTCTTGAAGCTCTACTGCCATCATGAACGACACAGTAACTATCCAGACCAGGAAGTTCATGACCAATAGACTACTTCAATGGAAACAAATGGTCATTGATGTCCTTCACCCTGGGAAGGCAACAGTGCCTAAGACAGAAATTCGGGAAAAACTAGCCAAAATGTACAAGACCACACCAGATGTCATCTTTGTATTTGGATTCAGAACCCATTTTGGTGGTGGCAAGCAAGACAACTGGCTTTGGCATGATTTATGATTCCTTGGATTATGCAAAGAAAAATGATCCCAAACATAGACTTGCAAGACATGGCCTGTATGAGAAGAAAAAGACCTCAAGAAAACAGCAAAAGGAACGCAAGAACAGAATGAAGAAAGTCAGGGGGACTGCAAAGGCCAATGTTGGTGCTGGCAAAAAGTGAGGTGGAGATTGGATCACAGAAGGAGTAAAGATTCATCAGTGACTATCTGTGGTGATTGAACAGATTTTTCATGAGGGGACTAATAAACTAAGGAATTAAAAAAAAAAGAAAAAAGAAAAAAAAGAAATTACAGGAAAAAGAAACCAAAATAGAAAAAATGGGTGAAGGAAGCAAAACCGATAAAATATAATGCAAGTAACAGGAGCGGTTGCTGAGGCCAGCTCTCCTGGTTTAATGTCTTCTTTCTAGGACTCGCTCTCCTCTATTCAACACTGAGAGGCCTGTGACATCTTGTCTTTCTCTCCTGGACAGCCTCCTACCCTCTCCCGGACCTCAGCTGATGATTCCAAAATGTCTTTCCTCCAGCCTGGACTCTCCCCTGAGCTCCAGACCAGTACACACCTCTGTCTGCTCAACATCTCAACTGGCACCTCCAAGTCAGTACTCCCAGAACTGAACACACCACATACTGTATCTTAATGGGTCTTCGTTCTGTTACAGTCCCCACTATTTACCGAAATCCTCAGTATCAACCCAGACCCTGACAGCCCTTCCTCAACACTTGGAAGGTTGGTACTGAACATCTCCAGATTGTACCCACTTTTCTCCATCACCATCCAAATCTTGAACTAGTTGGTAAAGAAACCAGAATTCAAACTCGGGCAATACGTCTCTAGCATCTTGGCCTGGTCTGTGGAAAATAATGAATGTTGAATGACTGAATGAAATGAGGAGGTTGTACCAGATCTGGATGACCTAGCTTGGATTATATTAGAAAACAGGAACTTGATCATCCAAAATATATTCCTATTGGACATTGAGTTACATTTTGAGAAAACATACAAACATGTTCAAAACTCTGGCATTATTCATTCTCTTAAGGGGTGCCTCCAAGGAAAGACCTGTTCTGTATCTATTCCTCCCTCATGGGATGGCAGACCTGCTGGCTCAACCTAGAAATCGTGGCCAGGGGATGCCGGGACAGCCCAGCGGTTGAGCGCTTGCCTCTGAGTTGCGGGGTCCAGGGTTTGATTCCCTGCCTCGGCCCGTGCAAACCCATGTGCTGAACTGTGGCACAACTGGCAACCGCCACAATGGCAGCAAAGGTTCTCTTCCCATGCCAGAGGCCTCTGGTTTGATTCCTGCCCGTGTGACCCCACATCCACCTGTGTGGAATGAAACCATGTCACAACCAATGATGTGCAACTATGGAGACTGCTCTGGGCCCTCCCCCTTCTCTCTCTCGGCTTCTCTCAAATAAAGTAGATCTTTAAAAAAGAAAAGAACATGAAATCAAGGCCAGGGACACGCTTTGAGAGCCCACGGCCAGCATACATGAGCGTGGCTGGGAAGGAAGGCACGAGGCCAGGCCGGAGCAGCCAGGGCCTGTGCAGCTCACCTCCCGCAACTCCAGTCTCTGGGCCACGGCCTCCAGGCTCTCCTGGCCAGTGCTCTCCACGGAGAGTGTGAACTCCACAAACTCGTTGTTGAGCAGCTGGATCCGGGCAACCAGGCAGCTCTTGCTGGACACTGTGTAGCGCCGGGTGCGTTTCAGTTTCAATCCAAAGGGCAGTGGCATCTTCTTCTCTCTTCAGGAGTGGAGGGGTCAAGAGGGAACAGCACCGCGCACCAATGCGACGGTGGTGACGGAGGGAAAGAGGGTGATCCGCTCCTTCCAGGAGGAGGTCCTGGGCAGTCTCCAGCTGCTCACCCAGCAGCTGCTGCCGCCATCAAAATGCAACGGAGTCTCCGAAGGCCAGGTGAAGGGACCGTCCACGCCAGGGCTGAAGAACGAGAAACACTGGTTACATGTGCAAGTGCAACTTCGAACTTTACTTTTCAAAATCAACGTCATTAAAGCTGTATCCAAAGAGTAAGTGTTCCCTCTCCCCTGGAAAAAGGAGACAGGAACAGGATCTGGGAGGCAGTGGGGAAGTTGATCATTAGAGCTGTGTTTGACCCTGGGTCAGACTCTCTCCACTCCATCACTCCTTCCCACCAGCATGTCAACCATGCCTTGGCTGTCTTCAGGAATGAATGAGAATGTGGCTGTCTTCAGGACTGAATGAGATGATGTCTGGCACTACTATAACCCCCAACTCAGTAGCTAGTAGTGGCTCTTTATTTTAGATAAAGTTTCATTTTTTTCATAGCTCACTCTTTTTGGCTCCTCGTTACTCCAAAAGTCCTCAGGCTAGAGAACTACAAGACGCCTCCAAAAGAACTACTGTATGTCCAAGGCTCATTCCCAAAGGCAAATGAAATGCACCCTGAACCCAACAGAGCTGGAGGAATAATCCTACCACATGGCAGCTGTGCAAACGGTTCAAAAGAGGCCAAGCGCTTAACAAGCATTTGTAGAGCCCTCTAGGCTGATAAATACGTCACCCTATTGATTTGTTTACACATGATAAAAGACCCTAAGGATGCTTATCGTCGGATTACATCCGAAAAGCGTGGCCCCGGCACCTCGCAGGCTGGGGACGCCTACAGAGGCGGCGGGGCCTTCACCTAGGAGGAGCCCCGAAGAGGAAGACCAGGCCTGAAACGCCATCCTGGGGTTCAGAGTGGGGACGACGCTCAGCAAGCCCAGGAGGCTGAGGAACAGCGGGGAGCTGAGCCCGATGCCTCCCGAGTCCTCCCCCGCCTGCCTCCACCCCGGGGACACACAGGCCGCGTTGCCCGGCCAACGTGCAGCCTCGAAGGCCCCGGAACCCTGCGCCCGCGGCTGCGTTTCCGGACGGACGCGCTTCGGGGAGGTCCCACCGGCTGCCCCCGGAGGGAATTTTTAAAGCACCGGCGGGAGCGCGCCACAGGCTGTGGGGAAATGTGGGCGCGGCCCGTGTGACTCCAGGTTCGGAGCCTCGGGACTCCCAACTATGCGACTTACAACGTCTGGATGGTAATTCCTGGGGCTCGAGCACCTTGTGCGGGCGCAACTGGGGGCTCTTTACATGAGCTGGATGCTTTGGGGGGTTCTTTCCCCAAACGAATCGACCAAATCCCGGGTAGTTCCAGGATCCCGGGGTAGTTCCCACCCCCGGTTTTCTGCTGCCCCTTGAGGGGGCGTCGTCCAGCGAGGCTCGGCCACGGCGGGTTACCCTGAACGTGGGTCGGGAACCGCCCGCAGGGGGCCGACTCAGACCCCGGGCCTGGGCAGAAGCGCATGGGCAGCGCTGGGGCTCGAGGACGGACGTCGGGTTGTCGGTCCTCGGGGCTCCTGACCGCGTCTCGGCCCGCAGGGGATGGGCCACCCGGGGCTGGGGGATGGCGGGGTACACGACGTTGCCCCCCAACTTAACGTTCTGTAAATTCCATCCCACCAGAGTGTGTTCCACCCCTGTGCAGACATGTACGAATCCAAGCCGTCGCTGCCCGCCCTTGAGATGACAGACATGCTACCCTTACATACAGAGCTCTCTCTCTAAAAAGGACCCAACCATGCTGCTTTTCTTTGTCTGATACTTTGTTTTTGTTCTTTGTGTTTTGGTTTGGGACCTCTGGTTACATCCCCAGACAGCCACAAAAACATAAACGTGAAAAGCGAGGAGGAAAGGAGGCAAGCCAGAGGAAAGGCGAAAACGAACTGCCTAGAGCACCATGTTAGTGAACAGCATCTTCCGAGTGCCATCTGTAGGTAAAAGCATCGTACTGAGGGGGGAAACGGGACATAAATATAAAACGATGTGGCCTCCACTTGCAGGTATCAGTGCGCTTTGCTTATGTCAGGGTATGAACGTTAATAGATGAGGCAAATGAAAAAGGGAAATCAGGAAATGAGCACGTTGGCAATATTTTTAACTGGAAAATTGCCTGATGAGCCAGTAGTGTGTGTGTAAATTTAAAAGTATTGTATATACATTTTATATATATAAAGGGTGTCCCCAGATTCACACAAGATTTGAATTTTGCATCATTTGTGTGGTAAAGTGTTGCCAATGAAAAAAAAAGAGCGTGACAGCTGACAGTTCGGGGTTATTAAAAATGTAGCACTACACGAAAGAACAACGTGTTTTCATTGTTGAGCAATGAAAATGACAAGTTTTCATTATAAACCTATGTTTTCTATCAAAATTCTTGCGTGAATTTTGGGACACCCTTTATACACACACACACATATATATATATATACACACATACATACATATACACACACATATATATACACACACATACACACTAAATACTTTCATGAGATGAGGTGGTTTTCTATTATATACAAATTATGGTAACTGGAAACAGGACACATTAAGTAGTGTAGATGAAGAGGTAAGATATTGCATACATGCAGGGGAAAGATGAATATTTGCATTAAAAGTGTTCAAATGTGGCAGTTTCTTCACTATGTAGAACTATGCCTTCACAGGACACAGTATAACTTAATTATTAACTTAAGCTCTGATAAAGCAAACGCAGAGTAAAACTTTCAGTTGTCTCTGAGATTTGAAATGTTTTACAGCATTGGTGATAAAAGCCACTGTGTTTTCTTTTTTCTGTTGGCAGATGTTACAATGTAATTGCAAAAGTTAAGGGGGTGTGTGTATCAGGTAATTTCCCCACCCTCCAAGATCTGTAAAACCTACTTTTTTACCAAGTAGTTTTTTTGCTCATTTAATAAAACTTGTGTTAAAATGTTATGCTTAATTACAAAATTATCAATGATTTACACACCTTACTTTTCAGTTATGTACAATATTGGCTACTAAGTGTCTTAAAGTTATAAATGTTTGAATAGAGGAGTAGAAACTTAGTATGCTTTGGCAGGGTCTACTTCAGGTGTACAATAATGTGCAGTAATTTGAAAGGCAGTTCTATCTGGAATTATAAATTGCCTAACTACTAAAGTAAACAATTGATAATTAGCTTTTGAGGGAATAAACTTAAGAGATACATTGTTTCTCTATAAAACCATTCTGTTATGTAATAAGAAAACAGATACATATTACTAGATTCTGTTCAAGTTTTTAAAAGATAGTCTGAGATATTAGTGAATTCATTTTAATGTTTTTCTCTTCACATCCCCTTCAAAAGTTTCTCAAATACACTTGAACTCTGAATCCTGTTTCCCCCTTGGTGCTAATAAGGTCCTCATCATATGAGTATGTCATTTTGCCAATGATGCTTTAAAATAATCGGTAAAAGAGTACAGGACATTTTTTAAATATATAGATCTACAGCATTAAGTCAAACGTATGTTTCTCATGGATCAAACATGTATGCATAGCTACTCAAGAATTAAATGCCCTAGAAACAAAACACAACTATTTTCAGAGTAAAATTACTGTCATATCCGACACTTAAAAAAAAACCTGTCAGCAACTATTAGGCATACAGCGGTTGTCACTTGGAGCATACTGGGTGTTTTGAGTATTTGAGAGCTATTATTTTAAGGCTTTCTCAGCAAAAAAATAAAAATAAAAAAGTAAGACGATCTTGCCAAGAGCGGCCAATCTAATCTGGACTTTGCAGAAATCCCAAGTCAAATTTGCAGACCCGCGATTTCTTTTTTCCAGAGTAAAAAACACTCTTTACCCCAAAAACAAAACAAGTCATCACCAGTGCTTCCCTATTCCCCTTCTCGTCAAAGTTATCTGGCAAGTTTCGTACTGCAAATTCCGCGAGGCACAAATATGCCTAAGACTTAAAACCACGATCCAGGATTAAGCCGCAACCATCAGCCGAGGGGTTCGGCACAGGCGTTCAAGACCCCGTTTAAAAATTACTCAAGTAGATCACAGAGAACCTGGAGAAGGGAGGCTTCTCTCTTTGTTACGCTCCTGCCATCGGTCTGGAGTGGGGACGGGTCCTCCAGGGCTCCCGAGCTGGCCGGGGCGCTCCGGGGTCCCCGCTGGCGGGCGCACCCCAGCGCTCGGCCCGCGCGCCCGCCCCCCGCCCGGGGCCCCGCGCCCCGCGCCCTCACCTGCTCCCGCTCCCGCATCCTCCGGGCCGCGCGCCCCGCTCAGCGGCCCGCCTCCCGCGGCCCCGCCGCGCGGCTGGCACCCCCGCGCCCGCACCGCGGCGCCCTCATGGGGCTCGCCAGCCTCACTTCCTGTCTCCCCAAACTCGGCCCGCGGACCATTCCCCTGCGCAGAGTCCGGCGGCCGCCCGCGGGAGAGGCTCGGAGCGGGGGGCGCACGGCGGCGAGCACCGAGCACCGCACAAGGAGCGCGCGCGGGGGCCGGGGCGGCAGGAAGGCTGTCGGACGGGCACGGGACGGGCAGCCAGAGCAGCGGAGCAGCCGGGGCCTGGGCGTCCCTCCCCCTGGGCCGGGCGAGCGGATCCAGGGAGGCGGCGGCGGCCCGTGACCTCAGAGAGTTGGAATGCGGGCGGCGGGGCGCGGGGGAGGCGCGGACAGCTGCGCCCGGCCGCCGGGGAGGGGGCGCGCCGCTGCTTTTTTTAATCATATGACCACTTATTTTAAGAGTTTCCAAATAAAGCAAGGCTTTTAATAAAAATGAGGCGAGAAGATCATTAGTGCGGTTCCAGGTAAAGGGCTTTGCTCTGTGAGAAGTGATCTGTGACATGCTGTCATTGCTGGAGTGTTCCGTTTACTCTCGTGCATTTCTGAAAAGGATTCAAGCATTCTGTTTCTTCCTCCCATGCTTACCACGTCTGAGGATGTGCCCCTTAAAAAGGGAAGAACTGTAAGGAGTACTGCGTGGGTCAGCCCCCTAGCTCCAGAAAGGGTTACTAGGTCTCAAATACGTCACGTGCCAGTCTCAAAACAAAACAAAACAAAACGAAAAAACGCGTATGCATCACAAGTTACAGCTATTAAGAATGGGGACTTCAGAGTCAAGTTGTCTAGGTTCAAATCTCAGTGCCAACACCTGCTAGCTGGGTGACCTGGAGCGAATTCCTTAACCTCTCTGTGCCTGCTTCTGCCCCTATAAATGGGAATAATAATAATCACTAACCAGGAACTTGTGTAAATAAATGTGAAGTGTTTCATTTAGTTCTAGGCCCTATGAGCAATGATTAAGATGGCACAGTAGAATTATAGTGCATTATTATTGCAGTATTGCTACACTTAGGGCCAGGACTAAAACTGAGTGACCCTAACACCATCACAATGAGGTATTTCGTCTTTATTTGGCATGTGATCTGAGTGTTTGGAGCAGAGAAGCTTTTTATTACGTAAATTTTAATTTAAATGATGTTTTAAAATACTGTGGTTTCTGGAAAGCTTTTTAATGGTACATTCCTTTTCAATCTCACTTTCTTCAACAATTAACAGACTGACTATGTGTAAGTCATGATCCCTGCACACAAAGGACCCTGGTCTAGTTGGTGATAGACACCCCTACTCATCACACACAGAGTACAAACAAGGCCTAAGTGATGTCATCATAGAGGTAACAGCGCCACAGAACCAAACCCGGGCAAGGTTCAGGTTGGGTCATGGAGCTGAAGGCAAATGAGATTACATGTGTTCGTAATGGGAAAATACATCGATTCCATTTGTAATTGATATCTCAACTGCACATTATGTGGGGGGGGCGGTGTCAGTTTGTGTGTAAGGAAAGAAAAGTAACATGAAAATAAGTCACTTTTCTGGACTAAGCTAGAAAAAATGAAATTATGTGGGTTTCCTCTCCCTTTCCCATCCAGTCTATCCTCAAGACCTGATATTCCTCCTTTGAAGTGTTGCCCGAATTCGTTCCTTTCTCTGTCTTCCTCAGTGCCCCCACCCATTATAATTTAAACCCTCCTCATTTTTACATCGGGATTATTGCAAGGAGGGTGGTCTTGCTTCTGGGTTATCAGCACTGTCCTCTCTCCGTGCTCATACCAGGCTTTCGTCTTCCTTGGGTTTATCACTCTCAATGGATCCCAAGGCTACCCTTTCTGCCTGACCTTTAATAGCTTTCTAAACTGGCTGCAGCCTCTAGGACCATCTTAGTTCTCTCCTCCCAAGTGCCCCCATCAAGTTGTTTCTCCTGGCAGGTAGCACCTGCTGACCTTCCATTTGTCTAAGCCTTTCCCTTCTCTCCAAGCCTCATTTCAAGGCTCTCTGCTTCCAAGACAACTTTCTATCCACCCCATTCTACCGTGATCTCCACATTTGGCAAGAGCTGTAAAACTGAGTCCTGAAGACTTCTTTTATATCTCTTAGAATTCCTAGGATACTACTGGACAGAGAGTAGGCACTAAATAAAAACTTGTTAATTGAATCAGGAAGAAAATGATTTTAAAAATAGAAAATGATCATAAACTCGAGCAATGTTAGGCAACTGAGTTGAACTTCCTCCCGCATAGTTAGTTCCACAAGTGTGACAAAGTACTTAAACTTTGTTTCCCCTCAACCATGTTAATTTGACAGTAACATTCCCATGAGAAGCCACTGGTCAACCCCTTCAAAATGTTAGACAAGATATTGGTTTATGTTTGTATGGAAGGAAGTGAGTAATTTATATAGTTCTACCCTAAGAGATACAAAAGGGTATAAATGAGAAGCTGCTAGACACCCAGCTCTCCTCCTGGAGACAACTGCTGTTATCATAATACTATGTATCCATCTAGCATTATTCTGTAGATCAGTAAGCAATTACATAATTGTATCTTTTTGTATCTACATACTCCTATTACTGGGAAAGTGGCACAGTATAAAAATACTTTCCTGTCAAGGTAAAGCTTATTAAAATAAATTTAAATGTAAAGAGAATGTCCTAAAACGAAAAAGATGCTCAATAAAAAGGAAGGGAAGTGTGATTGGAGTGGTACACTGACTAGTATTTTCTTAGGCATAAGAAATTAATCTGCTTTGATGGTTTGTGGAGTACCCACTGTACCTCACTATATAAATTGCCATACAGTGCAAGAATCTATTAATAAATTGAAGGACTGCCCCACCCCATAGAGGTAATGAAGCCTGGGAGGGAGGGGAGTTAGGGGTGAGTGCTACAGGGTGAAATCTCCTTTGGTCTCTGAATCCTGTGTACTCAGCTACCACACTCCACACCCCCTCAGAGGAAACACTTTTTCAGCTGTGAAAGAATGAGAAGCTCGAGGCTAAACTTCCCTGAATATCAGAGAAATGATGGTGCTGGCAATATATTTGCTCAAATAAACGTGAAAATAAGAAAAAGCATGTCAGCCTTGGTAGCAAAAGTGGCATCTGTAACTAATTCCCAATGCTTAGGGTTTTTTGTTTGAGGGCAGATATGCCACGAGAATACTCACTATTGAAAAAACTTGTCCAGTCACCCCATGTGTATCGGATGTATTGGAAGCCAGATGCTGCAAAGAAAACGGTTAAAAAAAAAAGAAAAAATGCGTGGTCCCATCCTCAAAGACTCATCATGCAACAAACAGGTGACAATCTAATCGTCGTACAGTAGCAAATAAATATAATACTAATGCATATATATATTCTAAGTGGAGTGGTAATGCCTGGTTTATCACTGTGATCAGCTCCTGGCTGAGTCTGGAAAGATAAATAAAAATTCACTGAGTATTCAAAGAAAACAAGAGAAAAGCATTCCAGGCTGAAGGAACCACCCCCAGGCCCCAACCTCTGTCTACCCCAACACATACTTACAAAGGATGTGCAATATTCAGCTTGCCTGCTGGCCAGAGAGGAGGCTGCAGATGCAAGCGCCCCAGTGGTAAGCCGATTTGGGGCTCCCTGGAGTTGGGATTAGTTCTCAGGCCTCTATGACTCCAAATCGTATATGTTATTGAGTCATCTCTTTGAAAAACAGACAGCCCAGAGTCCTCTTAGCCAGCATTGTGGTTCGTTCTATCCCCTAGAGAACAAAATAAATTTATGTCCGTTTTCCTGAACTAGAGAGACCGTTTCGAACACTCATGGTCCAGCTTGGTCTTTTTCAAGCCAAATACCCTTTTAGTGGTTTCTCTTGGGGCACCATCAGGATCATATTCCTCTGGATGACATGTAGTTTGTGAAGCTGCATCATACAGTGAAGCACCGGGAACAGTGTCAGCCACTGTACACCATGAGTTTAGTGAGGTTGCCCCCTCTGGGATTCACTCTATAAGTCCTAAAATCTAAATATGGGAGTTCTCCTTGAAACCATCTTATTAAGGGAAATAAGTCATACTGAAGAGAATCAAGAAGCATATGACCTCACTTATAGGTGGAATATAAAACTGAAAGTAACGAAACAAAAACTCACGGAGGGGAAGCCGGGATGGCTCAGTGGGTTAAGCGCTCACTTTGCAGCACCGGGGACCAGGGATCAAATCCCGGCCCCAGCCCGTGCGGAACCATATGCTGAACTGGGAGCTCCCCCAGTTCATTTCTCTCTGTCTCTGTCTCTCTTTCTCTCTCTCTCTGTCAAAAAAAAAAAAAAAAATATATATATATATATATATAAAACTCACGGACATAGTCAATAGTTTAGTGGTTACCTGAGGGTAAAGGGGGAGGTGGGTGGGAGAGTGGGAAGTGGGGGAGTAGGGAGGGGTCATCAAATACGTGGTGATGGAAAGAGAGCTGCCTCTGGGTGGTGAACACATAATGCAACACAGACAATGTCATGTAGAATTGTACACCTGGAAACTATATAATTGTGACCAATCAATGCCACCCCCAATAAAATTAACAATAATAAATAAATAAATATGCGTGTTCATAAGCAGTCTGCAGGTCTCATTTTCCATAGTTTTAAATGGATTATTCTGAACTCCTACTTGAATACATTTTAATAGTTTTCCTGTTCTAAATACATGTAACGAAAACAATCTCTATTCTTTTTAACATGTTCTTTCAATATTATCTAACTACTGACAAAGCATTTTGTACCCAGGAATTGTAAAGCATGTTTCCGTTCGCCGTTCTGAAATGGTGGGTAAGCACATAGACACAATGTACCTGTCTCTTGGGTTTTGAGTGTCATGAATGCAGGGAGACAGTCTTGAGGCTCATCTTTGTGCTCTCCTAGCACAGTATCTGGCTCAGGGTAGGCATTTAATTTTTAATCAACAAACATAGTGCTGCTATGAGCCAAGCATAGTTCAAAATACTTCCTGACTACTGACTTATCCACAGACTAAACCAATAAAGTAGAGTCTGGTATATCATACTTGTGTGACAGATAGGGAAACTGAGGCATAAAGAGGCTAAACACTTTGCCTGAGGTCTCAGAGGGAGTAGGCCAGCTGGGATTCAAACCTAGACAGCCTGGCTCCAGTGTCTTTGTTCTCTGTCACCCCGCTCCCCTGCCTCTCATCAATGTTGAATGAGTACATGATCATGGAATTTATCCATCAGGAATGCTTTTGCAACTGAGTCATTAATTTATTGTATCCTACAAATATTTAATAAGTACTTGCCATGTGTCTGCCATCCTGAAAGATACATTGGAGAACTACACACCTACACAGTTTATATTTTTGCTAGGGAGGCCACACACACATACACCAATAAAATAAACATTACAGAGTTTACTGTCATACTAGGAGCTTCCACATAGATGCTACAGGAATTCAGAAGGAAAAAAAAAAGAGAGAGAAAGGGCCACTTAGAATTTCTGCCCCTACTGTTCACACCTTGTGTAATCCCCTCCCTTGAGCGTGAGCAGCAACCTCTAACTTGTTTGCAGCTAATGAGTATGACAAAGATGGGGGATTTTTGCAGATGTAATCAAAGCCCCAAATCAATTGGTTTCAGGGGGGGTCAGGCCCTAACTTAATCAAGTGCAAGCCCTTAAAAGAGGAACTGGGTCTTCTCTGAGCTGGGGTACTGTCTTTGAGGGCTTACGTGAGTAGCTGTGTTGGAGGAGCCCTTAATCAAGGAATTGTGGGCACACTCTGACCTAGGGGAAATGCCGGGGCCCTCACTCATAAAGCTGCCAGGCAATGCATTCTGCTGACAACCTAAATGAGCTTGAAAGTAACTTCTTCCTCAGTTAAGCCTCCAGGTGAGAACACAGCCTGCCTGAAACATCAACTGCAGCCTTGGGAGAGAGACCCTGAGCACAGGGCTCAGCTAAAGCTCTGCTCAGAGTCCTGACGAAAGGAAACCATAAGATGACAAACTCGTGTGTTTTAAACTGCTAAGTCCGTGGTCATTTGCTATGCAGCAATGGATCACTAAGAAAGACCGCCACTGCAGGTATTAGTGCAGATGGGGGGAGAAAGGAGACCTCCAGCTACGCTTATTCTGTTGCCAAGTTTTTGTGAACAGGAATAGAGAGAATCAAGCTATTGACAGAAATAGGGATGTCGGGAGTAGAAACCAATCTGAGTAAGGGGAAGATGGCGTGCTGAGTTTGGAGAAAATACAAATGCCTGTAGTTTTATCCGGTATTTGGGAGTGGGATTTAGGTGAGAACTCAGGGCTGATGGACAGGTCGGTTATTTTTAGCATAGAGGTAAGCACTGATGTCCTGAGACTAAGAGTGTTCTACAAAGAAGGGGGTTCAGAGAAATAGGAGCAGGAGAACGAGGTCCAGGTTTTGGGGAAAAACCACCGATGGGCCTGGGAGAAGCAAGGCAGAACTAGACCAGAGTAGTTGTGGAATCAGGTTCTGTTGAGCAGAAGTCCATTTTCCCTCCAAGTGTAATTACAATGCAACCGCTAGGCGGCAGTCTATTTTACCGGCAGAAAAACAGGACTCGAGTTTAAATATCGAGATCCATATACTAACAGTAAATGAAGGCTGGATTATAATTCGGATGGTACACCAATGCCAAGAATCTTACAGTTGCATATTTAATTCATCCGTATTTTCTAAAAGAGATAAAATGAATAAGCAGGGGCGAGAAAAGGGAAGAACGAACGAACAGCAGGCAGGTGCCTCCAACAGAGAAGCCAAGGCCAAGCGCACGCAGCCGTTTTTGTGGGTTTTTTTTTTCCTGACGCCAGCAGAGGGCGCTAGAGGGCAGAGGCCGCAAACCCAAGTGTGCGCAGGCGCAGGCGCCAGGCGCATGCGCGCTGCGCTCGGCTCGCCCCGCCCCACCGGGCAGTGGGGGCGGGTCACGCAGAGCGCGCCGCCAGAAGCGGTGTTGGCTGTGGCGGCGGCGGAGCTGCGGAGCTGCGGGCTGGGACCCCGGCGAAGCGAAGCGACGCGCAGGGCTGCGCCATGGAGATCGGCACCGAGATCAGCCGCAAGATCCGGGTGAGCCCCGCGCCCGGCGCGGGGCGGGAAGCCGGGCCTCGGCGGGCGGGCGCGCGGTTGTCAGGAGTAACGGGGATGGTGGGCCCGGCCGGGCCGCCGCGGCCTGGACGCCGCCCAGCACCCCTGACGGGCCGCCGCGCCGGCGAGGGGCCCCTCGGCCGGGCCGCCGCAGGCCCGAGCCCCGACGCGGCCCCCGGGAGCGCAGCGGGTCAGTGGGGGCGCTGGGAAGCGGAAGGAGGCCGAGGTGGGGGGCCCTGCGGCGGCCCCGGAGCGGCGCCTCCCCGCCCCCACCCGGGAGGCGTGCGGGTCCGCGGCCGCGCCTCTGCCCGGCGAGTCGCGTTCTTTTCCCAGGGCCACCTTTCTGACCTGCGTATTTGTCTTTTTTTTTCCCCCCCCTCAGAGTGCCATTAAGGGGAAATTGCAAGAATTAGGAGCTTACGTTGGTAAGTTGTCCCGCTGTCGTTAGCCTAATAGACGTTAGAGTTTGCAGCCGGGGAAGCCGGGGTGGCTCAGTGGGTTAGGCGCTCACTTTGCAGCCCCGGGGACCGGGGATCGAATCCCGGCCCCGGCCCCGGCCCGTGCGGACCCATGTGCTGAACTGGGAGCTCCCCCAGCTCAGTTCTCTCTGTCTGTCTCACTCTCTCCCTGTCAAAAATAAAATAAATATTTTTTTAAAAAAGAGTTTGCAGCCGATTGGATTTAAGTGCATGCATTTTTCCCATCGTACTTTTCACTTTGGAGAGAGAGACCCTTTTCTACTTTCAAATGTGATATTCTCCCAGGTTTCTTCTTTTCCTGACCATCGTTTTATGGAAAGCTCCATAAGCAACTCCCCCCCCCCCCAACTCCCTTCTGATGGGATGTATTGAAATTGTTTAGATTCCTCCATTGGCTTTCTGTCATATGTATTGTTTTTTTTTAGGAATTACTTTGCATATGAATCTTTGATGCTTTCTGGAATTTGCTTCTGACATGGTTCAGTGAGTTTTATTTTCACATCTTTTATTTTTTTCTTTCTTTCACCTCCTGACAGTAATGTGTCCTCTTTCTCTTTATTTTTTTATGCTTATAATAAGTTGAGTGTTACTCTGGGCCAGGCACTGTTCATAACTGTTGTATATGCATTAGGTCATAATAATCTTCAGGGAAACACTGGAAGGTAAGTAAGTGGTAATACTCCCCCTTGTACAAGCAAGGAAACTGAGGCTACGAGTGCTTGCTTGAGCAAGATTGAGACCCGGATCTGTTTGACTCCAAAACTGGTGCCTCCTATAAAAATAATAGTTATCATTTATAACAGCAGTTCCCAAGGTGTGGGAGACCCCAAGGGTCTCTGAAGTCAAAACTTATTTTCATATTAATACTGACAGGGTATTTGCTATTTTCACTGTGCTGACATTTGAACTGTGCAAAAGCAGTGGGAGGTAAAGCTGTTAAGTATTTTAACCTGAATCAAGGAATCATGATCTCCACCAAACTCTAGGAGAAATCATATTCTTCACCACACCCCCACTTGCAGTTAAATTAAAAAAAAAAAAAAGAAAGTTTCACTTAAGGTAATTGATGAAGCAGTGAAAATATTTTTTCAACCATGGCCCTTGACTACATCTTTTTCGTGCACTGTGAGGAAATAGGAAGTACTTACAAAGTACTTCTTTATACTGAAGCATGATAGGTTATCTTAAAGGATTTGTGTCATTGAATTGGGACTGAACTAGCTAGCTTTTTCATGGAACACCATTTTTAACTTCTAAGAAGGACTTACAAGCTACATACACTTGAGTATTTGGTAGACATTTTCTTAAAGGTACACAGAGGAAAAGAACTGATACTTTGCTGCCAATAACAAAAGTTGAGGTTTCAAGTAAAAATTAGAGCTTTGGCGAATTTGTGTCCGCCTCCATGAAGTTGACAGCTTCCCAGTACTTCAGAGACTTTTGGATGAAATCAGTGGTGATATTAAATGATTCTTTATATTGTATAGTGAAATGTGTCAACATATCAGTAATTTGTGATTACAGTACTTTTTTCATAGAACCAATGCTTGGTGTTACAAAATTATACAAGGGTAAAAGATCTATTAAAAATCCATGATAGGGGAAGCCGGGATGGCTCAGTGGGTTAAGCACTCACTTTGCAGCGCCGGGGACCGAGGATCGAATCCCGGCCCCGGCCCATGAGGAACCATCTGCTGAACTGGGGAGTGTCCCCAGTTCAGTTCTCTCTCTGTCTCTGCATCTCTCTATCTCTGTCAATAAATAAATAAATAAACTAAAAAAAAAAAAAAAAACCCATGATGGATTGATGGATTTTCATGTAACAAGGGTACAAAAAGGTCATTGACAAAGTTTAGTTTCCATGTTTATTAAAGGAACTACCCTACCACTTGTTAAGTTTTGGGGTAGTATCACAAGAGAATCTCCATGTTATCTGCAAACTATTAAAATACTTGGTTTTCCAACTACATATTTGTGTGAGACCAGATTTCCTTCACGTTCTTCAATTAGAACAACATATCACAACAGGGTAAATGCAGAAGCAGAAATTAGATTGCAGCCATCTCATTTTAAACCAAATAAAGACATTTAAAAATATATTTTATATTTTTGCACTGTTTTTTGTGTTGGAAAATTATTTTTCATAAATTTGTTAATGTAAATGAGTATTATTTGATAGGTGTATGTTAAATGAATTAATAAATGCTTTTCTGAATTCTGAGTTTTAGTTTTAGTATGGTAAATATCAGTAGATAACCTCAACAAAAATGAAACCTCTTTGGGAGTCATCAATTTTTAAGAGTGTAAAGGGAGCCCAAGATGAAACAGTTTGAGAACTGCTAATTTACCCCATGCTGGGCACATTTCATAAATTATTTGTTGTCAGGATTGTTGTGAGACTTGAACAGATAAAAAAAAATTAAGGCTTAGACATTAGAGATGAGGAAGCTGAACTAGGATTGATTTATTCTTTTATTCATTCAGTACTTAATGGATGCCAGCTATGTGCCAGGAACCTGTCTTGGGTCAGAAAAACAAACAAAAAAACACCAGAAAACCTACAGTGAGAACTTTCTTAAGTCTAGCATATGAAAGCACTAACATGTGTTGAGTCTAAACTCAATTGGTAATTCCTATCATTTGTCAAAAGTCTCTGAGAATTTTGAGCCTGTTAAAAACCTAGTTACAAGTTTAATAAAGTCCAGTGTGAATGTGCATTGGCTTGATTATAGTGTATCCCCCCACCATTCCCTGCCCTCACCCTGTACCAAGGCAACCACTGATCTCATTTTATATAAAATGCAAAACTAACAGTGACAGTACAGTTGTGATGTGGTTTCATTCCACACAGGTGGATGTGGGGTTGTGTGGGGTGGGAATGAACTGGGGACCTCCAGCGCGAGAGGTGAGAACCTTTGCTGCCAAGCCATCCCAGTGGTTTCCAGTTGTGATGCAGTTCAGCATAGGGGTCGCATGGGCTGGGGCCAGGAATCAAACCCTGGACCTCACAATTGTAAGGCAAGCGCTCAACTGCTGAGCTATCCCAGCATCCCCTGGTCTTGTTTATTTTTATCACTGACATTTTGAAGGAGAAAAACTCAAGATTGCCAAAGCACTCCCAACATTTTTTGGTTGGCCTTTTCTGGGTTACCACTAGCAGCCCATAGTAGATAAACTCCGCATAAATAAACTACCAGGGTTATTTACTAAAATTTCTAGGAAGTGGGAGCCTTTTGATACTCTACAAAGAAAATAATAAATAACTGGTTACTTGCCTTTGTATCTCGTCACATCATATTGTATGCTTCCATCATATATTCTGATTTCTTTCCATTCTGTAGATTGGACTTTGTCAAAATACTTTTTTTTCTTGAACTGGATTTTTTATATTTCTCCTTGAAACAAATGTCTGATAGTTCTGAAATGAACCTTATGAGCGCTTGAAGGTATCTAAAGAAATCTAAAAGGTGTGTGTGTGTGTATGTACACATGCACTTGGCATGTGCACACGTGCCTTGGCAGGCATTAGAGGTCTCTGATAAATGGCTCCTTTGGTCGTTTTTGGTTTTGTTGATTTTGGTTGTCATAATCACTGTGTAGGAGGGTATTATGATAAAATGTTGAAATTCTTTAATCTTAAGATTGAAATTGTTAAATGTTTAGGGGTTTTTAGGTGGTTTTAGATTATTTGATGTTGCTGCAAGTTGATTAACCTGAGTAACTGAAATCTGACTTTTCCAAGGATAAGGGTGTTGTCTTGACATATAAGTATCATTTTGAAACAAAGACTAAATAAATAAAACAGTTATTCTTGAAGCATGTCCACATACTTTCTGGAAGCTTCTCTGAAGTTAATGAACATTATTTAAAAAATTCAAGGAAGTAAGTATACACTCAAGTTTGATCCTATACTTCAGAATATTTAGTTTCGTATTTGTTATTTCAAGTCCCATCCTATTAATTGAAATACCTATAGAATGAAGAGGGGGAAAAGCTGTTATTTTCTTTTCCAGTATAATTCTAGTAAAGCGGAGCTATTCTTAGATCTACAACTACATTTTCAAGCATGTCAGCTTTAAGTAGAAAATATTGAGGAAAACAAAAAAGTTTTGATATACTTTTCCTTTTAAATAGATGAAGAACTTCCTGATTACATTATGGTGATGGTGGCCAACAAGAAAAGTCAGGACCAAATGACAGAGGACCTGTCCCTGTTTCTAGGGAACAACACAATTCGATTCACCGTATGGTATGTTTCTAAGTATTTATCCCTTAGACCAAAGTTTGCCACAAGTCAGTACTTTTTCCGTCTGAAAAGAGGTTCTTAACAGGAGAGCAAGGTTCAGTGTAGAGAGGCAGGTTTTGAACGATGAGAGCACAGCCTCTGAAGCCAGGTGGCCAAGGTTGAAGCTGAATTTGCCTCTTGCCTTGGTTTCTCCATTTGTTCAATGGGAATAGTAAATCACCTTAATAGGATGTTGTGAGGATTAAATGAGCTAATACATGTAATGTGCTTGCAGCTGTGCCTGACCCATAGCAAGTTCTTAGTGTATGTTAACTAATTCCTGTGCTGCTTTTGTAAACTTCTACATATTATTTCTTTCCTCCAACCAAAACCAGTTGCAGATGATTTTTGGACTAGGTTGGCCTCCCAAATTGCTTTCTCCAATGAGTTAATTCTTAGGGGCCAGGTTTTTTGACAACATTTCAAATAAGTTTTAAAAAGTTTGGAACTTTCTGAAGTTTGAAAATTTTAAATAGGAAACTTTGTGTTCAAATATAAATTAATCTTATAATTATCAACTTCCTTTCTTCAAACCATATGTGCATTTAGTTGAGAATGCTGACTAAAAGCGTAAGATTCTGTTCAAGGCGGCAGGCAGGCCAGGTTCTGTCTGGTACCAAGTTTGAGGTAAACTGAGGGATGGAGAAGGGCAATGATATGGCTAAATCTAGAGCAGGAAATATTCATAAGTGCCTTCACACTGGAAACCACCAATTACATACAATTCAAGTGGATGGAGCAAAAGGTGAGTGTGAGCTGAGAGGCTAGCTTAATTTGAATGACAAGGAACTGGGACAGGGAATAGGAGGCACTAAGGAGGGACATGAAGCCTGTTAACTTGCCTTTAAACCAAAAGTTTGTCTTGAAAGTATTTTTGTTCCTGCAGGTAAATAAATATATGCTTTACAACTCCCGTGAAGGTTTCTTGAAACACACGCAAAATTCTCTGGTTTTATGTTACACAATTTTGAACAACACTGAGTGCAGTTGTCCATCCTTACATGTTTTGGTATAGTAACACTGCTGCACATGGGTGACGTAACCCACTGGTTACAGACTGACCCAGAATTAACCCTCAAAAAGATCCTGGTGGGGAAGCCGTGGTGGCTCAGTAAGTTAGGCGCTCACTTTGCAGCCTTGGGGACCGAGGATCGAATCCCGGCCCCGGCCCTTGCAGACCCATATGCTGAACTGGGGAGTTCTCCCCGTTCGGTTCTCACTGGGGTGAAGACCTCGGCCCAGTTCCTGCCCTTTGCAGCCCCGAGCCCACCTGTGGAATGAAACTATGTGGAAAAACCAATGATGTGCAACTGTGAAGACTGTTCTGGGCCCTCCTCTCTGTCTCTATCTTTGTATCTCTTTCTGTCAAAAACAATACAAATCAATCTTAAAAAAAAAAAAAAAAAAGATTCTGGCTTTTTGATCAAGGAAATTGCCATTAACATGAGTACTTTTTAAAAGTCTTCAGCAGTCTGGGTACTTGTTCCATGCACATTTTTTATGACCTGACTTTTGGTTCAACTTTTGTATCACTTTGGGCTTGAGCCTCAATAATACAAGATGGGAGATTGACCTAATAGATAGTTTCTCACCTAACTTGATGGAATGCATTAGACAAATTTCTTACATAAACAGTACTAAATGAATTTGAATTTAAAGTCAAATTCAACTTTCTCATCTTGCCCTAAAGTCAATTCTTTAACATGTACTAATGCAAGTGATGGTGTCTCTGTTTTGGTACTTTGCTTTCCTACGTTAAATTTTCATTGACACCAGCCCCAGACTATCCTGATTTGTTGGAGCCCTGAAATAATTGTGTCCTAGGGGACAGTGGCATGTGACTGGGTTATGGGTGAAACTTAATGAGCTATTTTTGGTGCTTCAGGAAGCATGGCCTCTTAGGATTGTAAGGCAAATTTTCCATGTATGTAAGTACTAAAACAGGTTATAAACAGTGCTTAAACAATTGTAATAGTAAGCTATATTATGTTTGTAATATTTTTATCTTTTACTGTAAGTCGCACTGAGTCTTTAATCCTTATGAAACAAAGTGATATTCTTTGTAGGTAAGACTGTATGGTCAGATCATAGCCTTGCCCTTATTTTTACAGAGGCTAGGTATTGAAAATAGCGATGAAACGTATGATTTTTGATTGGCTTTTACAATTGGCATGTAAAGCCCTTTAAACAGTGTGAAACTTAGTTAATTTTAATACTGTTACCAGTTAAATACCATTTAATACCATTTTTCAGCATATATCTGAAGATTGATTCTGTAATGCAATGAAATTTACAGTGACAGTTGAAATAGTCTTTCTTGATTAAAGGAAATTTTAATTGTTTGTTTGTTTGTTTTAGGCTTCATGGTGTATTAGATAAACTTCGCTCTGTTACAACTGGTAAGATTTGTAAAAATGTTTTATTTTTTGGAATTTGCTATAGCATATGATTGTTTTCTTTCTAAAGTCATTTACACTACTTTGGCAAAAAAACCCATAAATTTGGAAAGAGTTTATTTGAACTTTTTTAGGAAGCACATACCATATTTTTATGAATTTAAAAATACCAAATTTAATATAATTGAAAGATAATTTAAACAAGAAAAGGAGAACTATGCATTTTATCCTAAAGAAGTAATTATAGAAGTGTGCAACAATTTAGTCTCAAGGATGATTTAATATTTTATAATTGAATATTGCTTAAAAGTTCAGTAATAGTAAATTGAATAAGTTCTCATGTTACAAGTATGGAGTATTTAGCCATTAAGAATGTTGTGGAAGAACATGTATTGCTTTATGGTTGGTGATAAAAGGGAAGGATCAAAGTAAGAAAAATAGCTTAAAGGGGTATTGTGTGTTTCTTTTCAGACCCCTCTAGTCTAAAGTCTCCTGATACCAACATTTTTGATAGTAACGTGCCTTCAAACAAGAGCAGTTTCAGTCGAGATGAGAGAAGGCACGAAGCTGCAGTACCCCCTCTTGCAGTTTCTAGCACAAGACCTGAAAAAAGAGATTCCAGGGTTTCTACAAGTTCACAGGAGCAGAAAACCACTCATGTCAGGTAAGAGTCCTTTGTAGACCTGCTGTCGGTAGATGGGTACATATATAACATTTACATTAGTTTTAAATTGCCATTTTTAGAAATTTTTGGAAACTGAGGTGGTCATGAGTAATTTTTTGAATAAAATAAATAATGGATAAGACCAAAGTATGATTATCTTTTATCACAAATGTAGTAATTATCAAAGTTTTAAAAAATGCAGTTTCAAAGTAGATTTTAATGGAATACATAAAGGGAGTACTCAGACTTTTTTATTACAATTAAGTAAATATTCTTTGATGATTTGAAGATAGTGCTCTAAGTTGGTTGTGTGTGTGTGTTTAATAGACAGACTTATGATGATGGAGCTGCAACCCGACTAATGTCAACTGTGAAACCTCTGAGGGAGCCAGCACCCTCTGAAGATGTGATTGACATTAAACCGGAACCAGATGATCTCATTGATGAAGACCTCAATTTTGTGCAGGAGAATACCTTGTCTCAAAAAAAACCTACAGTGACACTTACATATGGTTCTCGTCCTTCTATTGAAATTTACCGACCACCTGCAAGTCGAACTGCAGATAGTGGTGTTCATTTAAACAGGTTGCAATTTCAACAGCAGCAAAACAGTATTCATGCTGCCAAGCAACTCGATACTACACAGAACAGCCGTGTATATGAAACAGGACGTTTGTGTGACCCAGAAGTGCTTAACAGCTTAGAAGAGACTTACAGTCCCTTCTTTAGAAACAACTCAGAGAAAATGAGTATTGAGGTTTGTACTTTTACATTTTGGCTTGTTAGGCTGAAAATTGACAGTTTTCTATGCTATATAGTAAGTGAAGTAACACATTTTGGAAGTTTATTATAAGCTAATTTCTGCACTAAACATACTAGATTCTTCAGATTTTCCTCTCCATGGCTGGCTTTTGCAGATATTTTACATCTTGTTTACTTTCCTGGGATGCCAACCTGTGAGATGGTATTAACTTTACCTTTTAATTTTTGAGGGATTTTAGGGCATTGCAGTTACTAGTAAAGAACTGAGAAACTCTACTTTATTAGTTTCCTCAGCAGTGCTGTGTGCTGCTGTTTACAAATGAATATATAACACTAGTTTTGGTTTAAAAGATTTATTTTTATTGTTTTTATGACAGAGAGAGAGAAGGGGGAGGGCCCAGAGCAGTCTCCATGGTTGTATGTCATCAGTTTTCTACATAGTTTCATTTCTCAAGTGTGCGTGGGGCTGCACAGGGCAGGAATCGGGATGAGGACCTCCCGCACAGGAGGCATGCCCCCGTGATCCAAGAGCAAACCAGGGGCCTCCCACATAGGAGGCTTACCCAGGCAAGAACCGAACTGGGGCCATACTCCAGTTGAGCATATGGACCTGCTAGGGCCGGGGCTGGGATTCGATCCTTGGACCCTGAGGCTGCAAGATGGGTGCCCAGCCCACTAAGGCATCCAGCATCCCACTAGTTTTTGTTTTAGCTAATGGTTGGCTGTTAAGGATAATAGTCATTTTTATAGGGATCCAGGAAATAGCCTGTGGATTCTTATGATTGTCGTTTTCTTAAAAAACATTCTATGATAGAACTTTGTTATTTTTCTGAGATTAGGTAAGTGAATTTATCTGATTGCAGGAAGAAAACTTTCGGAAGAGAAAGTTGCCTGTAATAAGTTCAGTTGTTAAAGTAAAAAAATTCAGTCATGATGGAGAGGAGGAGGAGGAGGATGAAGATTGTGGGGCCCGCACAGGCAGCATCTCCAGCAGTGTGTCAGTGCCAGCAAAGCCTGAAAGGAGGTACCTGAACATGTCTGTAAATGAATCTTGTAATTGCGTGGTGGGGTCTCCTGGGTTTGAGGATGCCATGAAAGTAAAAATTTAATAGCATGTAAGGTTTTTCCATTGGTTTTTGAGAAACACATCTTAATGAGAGGGACATTGCTTAAAATTGAAGAAATCTCAGAGAATATTAAAAACTATAATATGAGTGTAAAAGTTGATCAGATTCATTAGAAAGTTACATGGTTCCAGTCTAGTTGGCATTTCCTAAAAACTACAGCTAGTCTGTTCAAAACCTACGAGGAGGCTTAGTAAAGACAATGCATAACTAGCACATAAAAACCTCAAATCTATAATTAAAGTATTCTTCTTAACTTTTAGACCTTCACTTCCACCTTCTAAACAAGCTAACAAGAATCTGATTTTAAAGGCTATATCAGAAGCTCAAGAATCTGTAACAAAAACAACTAACTATTCTACAGGTAACTTAAATGAATTATGTTTTCATTAAGTAAGGAATTTCTACAACTCATGAAAAAACTAGAAATGATTGCTTCCCAAGTTGTGATAAAGATACCTGCCAGATGTCAAGACCAAGATAAAGGTCAGAGAAGAATGGTTTTAAAAAGGAGATTTGACTAATTTACAACCTTTTCCAACTGTCAGTGGAATTTAGTTCTGTGAGCAACTGTAATAAAGCCTTTTGCTCTCTTTCCAGTGTGTATGAAATTAATAATAGAAATTAAAGGGAGTTTTGGTAAAACATGGGACATTCATAGTCATAGCATTAGAGTCGACATTAAGTTTGAATTTATGATAGGTAAAAGGAAAATGAAAATATTAAGAGCCTGAAGTTAGAAAAATTTATCCAGTTTATGAACAGATTGGTTTCTTTCAGTGGAACCCACTGAATATAAGGCAGAGAATTGACTCATTTGTGTTATTCCTACGCTACTCTTACTATGGAAGTACTAAGTCATTTTATGAAAGAATATAAAAATATTACATGTTTTTTAAAACAGGAGATGAGTCAGCTATAATCTGGATGTGCAAGAAAGCTTATTCTGAAATGCAAACCAAATGATGGATGCCATATTGCCATTAAATTCTGTACACTGTGCCCATGTGCTGGAGCTGGTGTGTACAATGTTGGTTAATAAGCTGTAATGATAGCCCACTTTAAAATTATTTATTTTATTTTTACTACAGATGGAACAATTATTCCTTTAGCATTGTTCTGCTTTTCCATTTTTCATTCTGCATCTCTTTTTATGACCCTTTTCTAAAGTGAAGTAAACTGTAAGCTACCTATCAACTTTTGATCCTGTTAGTCATCTATCCCCCTGCTTTTCCTCGTCCTTAGTTTTATCTTTGAACATGAACAGGTTTTGGCATAGAGGATAAGGGTCATCAGGCAAAGGCCTGCTCTTGGTTTAACGATTCATCTATTTACATTCCCTTTTTGGTCATACAGCAAAAACGAGTGTTTGGAATGGTGAGAAGTTCACAGAATTTTATTCAATGTGGCTTAGCAATTTCCTACTTTTATAATAGTTGAAAATGGCCCAAAAAATTTAAAGAAATAACATTGAAATTATTTCTTTACCTAGACTATTAAAATTACAGTTTGAAGTTGTTACAGGATCATGAAACAGAACCTAAACTGCATTTGGTTAAAAATGAATACATAAGTGCTTCAGTGAGTATATGGCATGTGGTTAAAATGTTAGATGTTTATATATATATACAGGTATTTGTGCTCAAGAATATTAAGAAATAGTGGTATCTATGAACTGTTTCAAACATCTATGTTCTAAACCCAAAAAGGGGTTTGTGTTTAATATGACATTCACTATTGAGTTTTGATGTGTTACTGCATTTCCATTTCCATCTTTTTTGCATTTTATGTAAAAGTCTCACAGAAACAGACACTTCCCGTTGCTCCTCGAACTCGAACTTCTCAAGAAGAATTGCTGGCAGAGACACTACAGGGGCAAAGCAGGACCCCTAAAATAAGTCCCCCTATTAAAGAAGAGGAAACAAAAGGAGATAATATAGAAAAAATTCAAGGTAATAACTTAATGGTATTTCATTCTCTATTATAGTTTTCATGAGGCATTCAGTTATTTTCCAGTGTGCGTTTATAAAATGTTAAACTATGAGAAAAGTGCTCATTAGGCCTGAAAATACAATGAGAAGGGACCATGAGGAATCTGTACCTACATCTTTCAGAATTTGAAACTCTTTTTGGAAATTTTTAATGTTCTCAAAAGTGAAAAGAACAGTGCAGTGAAATTTCATGAATTCAGTCCCCTAGGCTTCTCAGTGTTTTGCTGATCTTTAGAAAGTGCCTTCCTCAAGACACATAGTTCTTACACTATAGCTTTTCTTCTTGTTAATCTTACCCCTTTTCTCTTGAATTTGAAGTCTTACCTTTAAATCTGCCCTCTCTCAGCATCCTCTCTCTCTGTCCTGTCAGATCTGCCTTATTGACTCAGTGCCCCTACTTTATCTCCTTGTGCCTGACATCCTACAGTTAGCTTCCAACTTCCTTTCTGAACCCTGCATCCCCAGCTCCTGCACAGACACACTTCATCTAAAGTGTGATGGATGATGTGACTTCGTTGTGAGAGCATTTGTAATGTGTTTCTCATCCTGCTCGTGCATGGTGGAGACTGATGCCATCAGCTTGGCCTTCAGGTACCTTTATCTGGCCCCTAGGTCTGCCCAGCCCTTCCCCCACTGCTCTCCAACCTGTTCTTTCTTCTCTTATCAGGAAAGATTCCAGTTTCTTCTTTTTCTCTTTTACTAAGATCTGAATTTCAACCCTTTGCACTCGAGAGGTGACTGACTCTTGGTCACCACTCGGTTTGACATGATAATTCGAGTGATAACGATGTTTATTTAGGTTTGGTTTGGGCAGTATAGCTTCATAAGTGTATTCCTAAGCCCTTTGTGTGTAATCTTATGAAGTGTAGAATGACACCCCTTTAAAATGGCTATAAGATTTTCTTATCTCAAGTTAGTTCGTGATCGTGGATCGGACTCCGTCTTTGACGTTAGTTCAAACTCGACAGTTTCCAGCACTGGCTACATTTGTGGTATTCTACCGTATTATGGAGCTCTGGCAACAGAGAAATTGATAAGACCTGACCTGCAGTTATCAACCAAAATTTCGCTGCACCTTTACACAATGATGCTGGATAAAATTACCAGTGCTCAGGGACACCACATGTTCACTGATCGTTATTATACAAGTTATATCTTGGCTCAAGAATTACGCAAACTAAAGTGCCACTTGGGGAAGCCAGGATGGCTCAGTGGGTTAAGCGCTCACTTTGCAGTGCCAGGGACTGAGGATCGAATCCCGGCCCTGGCGGACCCATGTGCTGAACTGGGGAGTTTCCCCAGTTCAGTTCTCTCTCTGTCTCTCTCTTTGTCGCTCTCTCTCTGTCAAAAACAACTTTAAAAAATAAAAATAAAGTGCCACTTAACTGGGACAATCCTAACAAATAGGAAGGAGCTGCCATGTCACATAAAAAAACCAAAATTCCAGAAGAAATCCACAGTTGCATATCGCAGAGGTAATACTTTAGTAATTTTAGCATGGAAGGACAAAAGGACTGTGACATCTTTGACCACTTGGGATAATGCAGGAATAACTCCTGTAAAAAGGATTTTACGGGGCAGTATTGAAATTACTGTAAACCCAGTGTTATTGTAAACTATATAAAATACATGAGCGGTGTTGATCAAGCTGATCAGTATACCTCGACATACTGTTTTCTGAGAAAGTCTTTAAAATGGTGGCGAAAGCTATTTTTGGGGGGTTTAGAGATTTATTCCATCAATTCTTACATTCTTTATAAATCAGTAAAGAAACAGAGAAACAAAAGGCCGTTTACTCATCTGCAATATGTAAAAACTTCAGTTGACCAATTGAGAGGAGATTTCCGGCAAAAACAAGATCGAGCTTCTATTTTGCACTGCCGTTTTGATGAAATCCAATTGAATGGGAAGCTACATGTTATGCTAACTGGAATAAGAAGGATTGCAAGGTTTGCTCTCAATGAACTAAGCCTGGCGAAAGACACCAAAACACATATTACTGTGATACTTGCCCCTAGAAGCCAAGGATGCATCTTGAAGATTGCTTTATAAAATACCACACAAAGCCACAATACAGAGCTTAATGTTTAACAAATGTCCTTCATTGAAGTATAAAGTTATATAAAATGTTAAAATATAAAAGTTTTAAACGTTAATTTGCGTGTGAAATCATTTTAAGTTAGCTGTAAGAAACTCACCAAGTATGTGGAAAATCGTCTCAAGTTGCTGGTGGAAAAAGGCCTCAAGTGCAAAGGGTTAAAACTCCACCCACACTGTGTGCTTGTCCTATTATTTTTGACTTAACAGTGCTGGGATGAATGTTTTTTATTCCTCTCCAACTCTGTCCATTAAATTGTCCCAGGTTTATCTCACATTTACTTGTTTTATGAAGCCTTATAAGTTCATATAGGTCTCCTTTTTAAAAAAACAAAAATTTGTATTGTATAATTTTCCATGTCAGCATTATGTGTAATGTCAATAAACGATAGACAGTACAAGAAACCCCCCAAACACCCAATAGGTACTATAGAAATTGTAAGTGGGTCAATTTGTGAAGAGCAGCAGGGTTGGACAAGCTTTCTCTATAGTGTTGATGTTTAAGTCTTGACTGTGCTGAGTTCTTGGGTGCTTGAGTTACCAGTAATTGAAAGAAGATCTTGAGATTGCCTGTCAAGATGACAAATTTTTCTTAATTTCTCTGTACTTCTGTCATTTTTGCATCATTTATTTTGAGGCTATTAAACTAGGTATATACATAAAATTTTTACATCTTCCTGATGACTTGAACGTTGTATCTTAAAAACCCGCTTTACTAAATGATGCTTTTATCTTAATTTTTCTGATATTAATCTTTCCAGTTAGTATTTGCTTCATATCTTTTTTTTGTTTGTTTTAAAGATTTATTTTATTGTTTTTGACAGAGAGGGGGAGGGCCCAGAGCAGTCCCCATAGTTGTACGTCATCAGTTTTCAACATGGTTTCGTTCCACATGGGTGGGCAGGGCTGCACAGGGCAGGAACTGGGTTGGGGGCCTTCCGCATGGGGGCACACCCCAGTTCAGCATATGGTCTGCTGGGGCTGGGATTCGATCCTCAGTCCCCAGGGCTGCAAAGTGAGAGCTTAACCCGCTGAGCCATCCCGGCTTCCCCTTTTTTTTTTTTAAGCTTTATTTTTTACTGTTCTTTGACAGAGAGAGAGATATATACAGAGACAGAGAGAAGAGGGAGGGCCCAGAACAGTCTCCATAGTTGCACATCATCGGTTTTTCTACATAGTTTCATTCCACAGGTGGGCCCAGGGCTGCACAGGGCAGGAACTGGGCTGGGGTTTCGCCCTCGTGGGAACCGAACTGGGGGCACTCCCCAGTTCAGCATGTGGGTGCGCACTGGCCGGGGCTAGGATTCGATCCTCGGTTCCTGGGGCTGCAAAGTGAGCACTTAACCCACTGAGCCATCCTGGCTTCCCCCCATATCTTGTTTTTTGTTGGGTTTTTTTGCCTTTTTCTTCTGTCTTCTTTGTCCTTGTGCTTTGGGCATAGTTATCTCTTAAATGCCATAAGTCTAGATTATTACTTTTTTAATCCAATCTGAGTTTGTCTTTTATTGGAGAGTTTAAAGCATTCACGTTTATTGGAATTATTGATGTAATTGGACTCGTTTCTGTCACCTTTTTGGTTTTTTATATGCTTTGTTTTTTCTGTTATTTTTTCTTTAAGACTCATTAATTACTATTGTTGATCGCCCCAGTTGTACTATTTTTTGCTAGTTTTTAAACATTTAGTTTTTGTTCTTTTAATGGTTACCACTGAAATTTTATCAAGCAGAATTAATCGATTATTTCAAAAATTAATATTCTGACCCCATTCCCAAACAGTAATTAAATTTTAGGGTACCTTAGCACCAGCCTTTACCACCTCCTGACTTATGTTTCTAATGTTTCATTTTGGTCTTTTTATAAATGCATAAATTAGGCACCATTATATTATTTTCGCCAAACAGTGTTTGTTCATATATACCACGTTTGTCATTTTGTGTTCTCACTTCTCTTAGATGGTATTTGTGGATCATTATTTTCAAGTATTTTTGAAATATATTGTTTGGAAGTTTCTGTAGAACAGGTTTGTTGGTATTTTTTCCCATGCGTCTATTTTTCTGTAAGCATTTTTATTTCTCCTTGTTCTTGTGCAGTAGTTTTGCTGGATATCTATATCTAGTTTAACCGTAGTTGTTTGCTCTTGGCACAGTGTATATATATTATTCCATTGTCTTTGGGCTTCTGTTGTTGAGTGGACTTCTGTCATTCTAATTGTGTGTTCTTCCTTTGTAGGTGATCTGTCCTTTCTCTGGCTGCTTTCAAGATCTTCTCTCTGTCTTTTTTGTTGTTGTTGTTAAATTTATTGGAGTGACATTGGTTGGTAACAATTACATGGTTTCCAGGTGTACAACTCTACATGACATTGTCTATGTATATTGCATTATGTGCTCACCACCCAGAATCAGCTCTCCTTCCACCACCGTATATTTGATGCCCCCTCTCTACTCCTCCCTCCCTTGTCTTTGATGTTATGCAATTTCACTACAGTGTGTCTAAGCATGGATTTCCTTTTATTATAGTTTTCCTAGTTGGTATATGTTTTATAAAAAATAAAAAAAATATTTTAGATTATGAAATATGCTCACCATAAATAATTTGGAAAAACAAATCATTGTATAGCTGCTGATAGAATTAGAGAATATCAAATAGTATAGACAAATTTAAAATAAAAAGCAACATTCCATGCCTCAGTCTTCTCCACACTGGTCCTCCCCAGGGGCCACTGCTTTTAAATGCTTCTGTTTTTTACTTTTAATTTTTCTCCGTGTCTATAATAACATGCTTATACCAGTTTCTTAACTCATCAACTATAGGTGGTATCTTTTGATTTCTTGCTATAGTATATCAGGATCTAGTTCACCTTTTCCTGCCTCTAGGTCCATATAGTAAAATCACTATTTTTAGTTTGTTTATTGGTAACTTTTATAATTTTAAGAAATACAGCAAAATGCTTACTTTTTGTCTAGTTAAACTATCTGTGTGTCTTGACTCCCAAAACATAAAGATACTTCCGTCCTTTAATTCTTTTTTTTTAATATATATTTTATTTATTTATTTATTTTGACAGAGGAGAGAGAGAGAGAGAGAGATACAGAGACAGAGAGAGAACTGAACTAGGGGAGCTCCCAGTTCAGCATATGGTTCCGCACAGGCCGGGGCCGGGATTCGATCCTCGGTCCCCGGCGCTGCAAAGTGAGCGCCTAACCCACTGAGCCATCCCGGCTTCCCCCC
>PVKE010013063.1:0-37212 GCA_004027555.1 Craseonycteris thonglongyai
GTTTGGTGTTTACCTGGAGAGGAGGGAGGAGGGGGGAGGGGGGAGGGAGAGTTGTGTGGGAGGAGGGAGTGGGCACCAGATATATCGGGTTGGAGGGGGACCTGATTCTGGGAGCTGGGCACATAACGTGATGCATGGGTGATGTGATGTGGAGTTGTCCATTGGGAAACTGTCTGATTGTTACCAACCAATGTCACCCCATTAAATTTAACAATAAAATAAAAAAAATAAAAATAAATAAAAAAATAAAAAAAAGTTAAAAGGAAAAAAATTACCTTTAATTTAAAAGCCGCTTGGACCACCCTGTAATAAGCCCTTTGCTCTAGCTGCTAGGTAGGCCCCTTTCTATTCCTCAAATAGATGTTAGCTGTACTATTTCCTCCAGTAGGTGGGCCCCTCTGTTTGGAGTGCTCTCTAGTTCAAAATTTATGTTGCATCTCACCTCCTTCAGGAAGACTTTCTAAATTTCATCAATCTTTCATCCCATCGTTGCATAGCATGTTGTTTCCATCTCTATTACAGTATAGATAGAACTTTCTTAACTGATCTCCATGTAATCAGTTCCCACATTAACTGACACTCCATCATCTCTGTAAAGCATCCCAATTGAAGCTCCAAGCATATGGCAGCTGATAAACTTCTCTTTAGTACACATGGACTTATCTACTCTCACCTGATGAGTTGTATGCTTATCAAGGCTTGCTCCTAAATCTCTTCTTCCTATACTTGTTGTAATTATTTGTGGTTTAATTAAATATTATGGGGAAAGCTGGGATGGCTCAGTGGGTTAAGCACGCACTTTGAAGCCCCAGGGACCGAGGATCGAACCCTGGCCCCACCCCATGTGGACCCACATGCTGAACTGGGGTGTGCCCCCAGTTCATTTCTTGCCGGGACCTATGTGGGAGGCTCCAGGTCCAGTTCCTGCCCTGTGCAGCCCTGTGCCCACCTGTGGAGTGAAACTATATGGAAAACTAATGTCAACTATGGAGGTTGCTCTGGGCCTTCCCCCTTCTCTCTGTCTCTCTCTGTCTCTGTTTCTCTCTGTCAAAAATCAATAAAATAAATCTTTAAAAAATAATATAAATAAATAAATAAATTTAGTTTTTACACCAAATGTATGTCCCTACTGTAAGGAGAAAACTAGTACCACCGCCATCATGGAAGAAAACCATAAAGCTAAATCCAATAAAACAATTTAACAAGCAATGCCATGAAATTTCAGCTGGAGGCCATTGTCCGCCAAAGGGTCCCAGCATGAGACCCATCCTGCTAGTGTCAGAAAATGAGAGTTGATTTGGTGCTTTGATGTGTCTATCTCAAGGACAAAGTCTCAGGGAGACGCTGATCAGAAGGATTGATAGAGGACTGAGAAGGGAATATATTTCTCAGCACATGTCCCCTGTGATTTAATGCTTTGGTCCCATCCATCCCATCTGGAATCCTCCCCTGAGCAATCAGAGGTTCCATCCAGGCCTCGCAGAAACAGCCCGGCACGGCTGTGGGAGGGCGGTCTGGGGGTGCTCAGAAGGATTCCCTGCACGGTGGGTACTCAGTGACCCGAGCAACTGGTCTTGGTTTAACTGCAGGGAGTTGCCAGCTCCAGTCAGGAGAACAGTGGAATCAACCCACTAACCTCATCTTTTCTGTGCATCCTGAGAACAGGACCCAGGAGAAGGCGTCCTAGTGACATCTTTGGGTGCCCCTCTCTTGGTAATGGAGGCAGCTGAAGCCTCAGGAATACTGACCCTTCCTCGGCAGCAGGAGGAGGCATCACACACGAACTCTCAGGTGTGACTGCTGGGGGCCCCTGTACCAAAAGGGGAGAGTTCCAGGCCCCAGGAAGCAGTGTTCAGAAGGAAGAGGCCCTGAGCAACACCCTGCTTCCTGCGAGACTGCCCTGGGCCAACCACGGGCCTCAGTTCTCCACGCCCCACTTCCATGCATAGTAAGTAGTCGCAGCACAGAGAAGAGCCCTGATTCCCCACCCACGCCACTGGGTTACCTCTGGACTGGTGACAGCCTGCTGTTGTTCACAAGCAACCGCGGGAATCCACACCAGCAGAAAGACGCAATAGGTGCTCCCCAGACAGGGCCTGGGGCCAACTAATGGCAAGCAGATGAGGGGCACTTCCCAGTGGTGAGAGCCTGGAGCAAATTACATACGTTCTCTGACCCTCAGTCTCTTCCTGTAGGACATGAACCCAACAATAGAACTGTGAGAGGTGCCTGTTGTTTTATCTCCTTTGAATTAAAAGGCCCCGATTTGCTTTGGGAGTACCATCCCCTCCCATTCTTAGTCTATGTGTGATGGATGAGGTAGGTGGACCTTACTCCTTTCCTCCAAGCACCTGGGGGCCACACGTGACCCGGCTCTGGCCAATCAGTCTAATCTGCCTCCCTGGTTCAGGTCTGAGCATGCAGCCGAAGTCCACTGAGAGTGAATGCTAGAGCCACGGGACACAAGCACTTTCCTTCTACTTGGGTCTCTGGGTGAGTAAGAGATAAGCCAGAGCTGCTGGTGGCCATCTTTGCCACCTCGAAGAGAGTTCCTGCTGGGAACAAAGTCATTATAGAAGAAGGCAAAGTAGTAAGAGGAAAAAGAAAGAGTTTGATCATATCATTTGAGCACCTGGATCCAGCCAGGCCTAAAGCTATCAAAATTGATGCCAAGGACTTTTATCCATTTCATCATCCAACACAATCAACTAGCTTGAACATCATAGACAACTGAGGCCAGTTACTGTCACTTGCATCCTTACTAGGTAACTACACCCCATAAGACGCTAGGAAGATCAAATGAGAATACCATAAAAATCAAGGAGCACAACTTGGTACATAGTAAGTGCTCAGTAAATGCTACCTGTCGTGTTGAGGGTCTCAACTGAAAGAATCCACCTAAAGTACTTCGCCAGTTGCTCACATGGGGTGAGTGCTTGTTCAGTGTGTGACAAGTGTTACTTCTCCATAGTAGCCGCCATAAACACCAGCTCATCTATCCTGCAGCCCAGCCAACCAGCAGGCTCAAAGGAGCATATTCCTGAAGCCCCACTTTGTCGGGTCCAAAGATGAGAAGTTAATAAACCAAAAATAATATATTTTGGAAGTGGCGAAGCTCATTCTAGCCACCACTCAGTTCCCTGTGGCTTGGAGAATCTCTGCAGAGGTTAAGTCAAGGCAAGCTCTGAAAAGTCACCATTAGGCCGCTGCAAAAGCTGAACTTTTTCAAAAGGAAAACAAAAGGGCCAAGGAAAAAATGAATCTTGTTTCGAAAATCCAGATTTAGATGCTGCCAAGAGTTATGCATGACACACAACCCCGCTACATCTTGATGACAAGAAAGATTTAATAATTACTTTTTTAAGGTTGATGTACTTAACCATTCTTCCAAAAATACCAGTGAAGGGGGAGAGAAAGGGGGAGCAGTGGATGGAAAGTGACAAAGTGCTCAATTGCCCACATCATTTCACAGCAACAGCAGTCAGGAGAAGTCAGTCAGCAAGTGATCGAATGGCCATCTTTGGAAACAGCCACCACTGGCAGATTTCACTTGTCCCTGCTACAGACAAGCTCCATCCTGTAAAAGACACACACAAAAAATAATAATAATAAAAATAGAAAAAGAAAAAAATCTGATAATAGAAAACATTACAAAATAAATGTTGCTGGATAAACTCTTCAAAAGTGATCTTTTGATGGCTTCTGAAGTCTCCCAAGGTCCATGTCATGGGCATGAAACTTGTGACATTGATTTCATCTTGATGTGGTAAGGGCAGAAATTAACACTTACTGAGTCACTACCACTTAAGTTCCCTCCTTTAATCCTCACAGCCACCCCCATAAGACAGGTAATTAGTAAACCCACTGTGCAGAACTTGAGTTCAAAATGGTTAAGCAGTTTACTTAAGATCACAATAGAAGTGACAAGAACATGTCTGCCAGACTCCAAAACTTGTACACCCAACACCACTGCCCACCTCATGAATCTTTCTTTCCTCTTCCCTTCTCCCAATTCTTTATTTTGTCTCTCCCTTCATTCCCTCTCTATAATAATAAGTCTTTCCTGGTAAAAAATATTGAGGAAGGACACAGGAAAGGAGGCAGAAAAGTTGGTCTAGCCAGGCCACTGTTCCTCAAAGGGACTCAAAACCTGGGTAGATACTATGATAACCACTATTTGAATAACTTTCTTTTGCTTTCTTCTTTCAACCCTTTGAAGTCCATGAGGAGTCTATGCCAATTAGAACTTTCCAATCAAGTAAGTTCTACGAAACAAAAGAAATGAGCTTGAACTTATAGTAACAATGACTAACACTTTTTGGCCTATGTGCTTACTATCTCCTTGGCACTCCTTTAATTGTGTCATTTATAATAACTCAGAGAATCTCCATATGAGATATGGAGGTAATAACTATTACCAAATCCACTTTACAGATGAGTAGTAAGACCCAAAGAGGTGAAGCCACATGACCATCATCCAGCTGGTAAATGCTATAAACCAGGGGTGTCAAACTGGTGGCCCACGGGCCACATGTGGCCCCTGAGGTAATTTTTTGTGTCCCACGATGCTCTGAAATAAAATGAAAAGAGAAAAAATTGTTATGAAAAAAATAGCGCTTAGGGGAGATGGAGGCAATACCATACACACAATTCCCTCGTTAACCCTTTAACTACTGAAGATGAGTATACACATGGCCCAGTGCCTTTCCTGGGGGCCTGTGGGCGTGTATAAACGCGCTGACTCAGTTCTGGTGACGTTTGTAAATGTGATGTGGCCCGCGTGAATCTTGCCTGTTGCACCAAATGGCCCGTGTTTTCATTGAGTTTGACACCCCTGCTATAAACCAAGGCTGGATCCTTTGAGAGAATCTATCACATTAGTCTTTAATGGATGAACATGTCCCATAAACTATGTTTATCCTAGACTTCATGCACATCTGGACAAGAGGGCTTTGCCTAAAGACACAAGGAAAGAAGAGACCAAGCCCTCTCCAAACATAGTAAGCCAGCATAGAGAACGGGCTTCTATAGCTGCCCTCAAACCAGCTGCCCTCAAACCAGCTCCCCAGCCCAGTCGCTAAAAACTGCCATGAGCCTTTGCAATGGAAGGCAACATAACAGTCATTAAAGCTAAAATCACTGGAGCTGGAGGCAGCCGTGGCTGCTCCCTGAGGCAGCAGCCTGATGCAGACAGCGTCCTCCGCCTCGTGCGTGTTGGTCAGCTGGGCACAGGCGGCACACAGCAGGAGCAACAGCAGAACTGGAGGCATCGCTCCCACTGTTGGCATCCCCTGAGATGGGAAAAGCAGAGCTGTGGAGATGACAGATGTCTGGGGATGCCAATAGGACAGCAGATGTGTTCCCAAATCCTTTGAGGAGGGCTGGTATTGCCACCGAATGCATGAGGTAGAGAAGGAGAAATTCTTATTTATCTCTGTCATCAAGACCCTATTTTTGCCCCAGGCTGGTGTAATCTGCAAAGTACAGTGATATTTATCAAAATAATAATAATGATGATGATGATGATAAATAAATAAATAAAACATCGAACAGGTATGTAATACATGTTTACATATACGGGTTTTGTACATGGTTATATGTATAGACATGTTCCCTTCATTTATCATTTTAATGCATGTGTGCACTGTCTTCTCCCTTGAGTCACTGAGTTATTTGAAAAAGTAGGGAAGAAACTCTTAACCCTTGTGATGGAGCATTTAGAAGAGCTTTCGGGAGAGAACCGCTCAGAGCAAACCTCTGGGACTCGGCTCCTAAAATTCATCTTGCCTAATTTGAAGATCCTACACAATACTACCCCCACCACCAACCCTGCATTTCGACAGCGCTCTTCCTCAATGCCACACAGGCTATTCCCTCAGTCTTCAGTGGTACCTGCATCACCTCCTAACCCACTTATAAATCCCTTTGGCTGATGACTGGCTCACCTCCTTATTTCCTTCCCATCCCAGTGCCCAGCAAACAGCACTGAGCCCTGCAAACTTTTATACAACATGTGGAAGTTGAGATTTGACAAATAGATCCCCTGGTATCAGTTCTCTTCATGCCAGCCTGCCCTCCTGCCTGCTTCATCTGTGAGCGCCAACAGTCTCCATTTCTGGAATGGTCTGTGGAGAGGGAGTGAGCTGAAAACTGAACCCACTCAGACAAGCAGCTTTAAAAGCACCATGAAGGTCTCTTGTCCTCCTTCACTGAGCAAACGTTAACTGAGCACTTACAGCATGGCAGGCAAGTCTTAAACCCTGGTGGAAGGCCAAGCAATGAGATTAGCTTATTTCCTCAATAGTCAATCTGTTCTCTAAAGATTTTATTCACATATGGAATCAAAATCTTCTTCCCCATAACTCATCTCCTTTGATTTAAACAGTAGTTTAAACTGCAGGTAATGAAATCATAAAGATTTAAATGCAAAAACAAAACCAAACAGGTGTTGAAAATATATATAGGTGAATATATCATCTTAGGTCAGGAGAAATCTTTCTAGCTGTGACACCAAAGGAAAAAATTAAATAAAATTTTGATGGATTTGGCAATATAAAAATCTGAAATATGCATACACCAAATCAAAAAGAAAGAAGCCTGCAAAGGAATATTTGCAAATGAGACAGCAGACAAAGGGCTAATAGTCTTAACCTTAAAATCTTTTACAGTCAATAAGAAAAAATAATAATACTAGTGAGAAAAAATGAGTGAAAGATACAGATAGGCAATTCAGAAGAAGAGATTTAAAAGGCTAAATATGAAAAAACACATATATAACCTCACTAATAATCCAAAACATAAAAATTAAAACAAAATGTCACATTTCACTTACCACTCTGGCACACTGTTTGAAAATCCTGATACCTAGTACTAGGGAGAATGTGCGGAACCAGAGGAGTTTATAGCACACACTGGTGGTGCAGCCTAGGGAAAAGTTTGGCCATCCACATCAAAAACAGAGTACAACCCTAAATCCCTAGAACTTCCACTTCTAGGAATCAAGAGTAGTCCCAAAAATTTACTTCCAAGGCTGTTCATTCAGCATTCACTTAATGAAAACAAAATTGAGGGGGAAATGCACAAAATATCATTTTGTACATAAATTATGGTAAATCTCTAAAATAGAATACTTTTGAAACATTGGACAATGGTGATGCAGAAAATATTTAATGACTTTGCAAGTTGTTTGTAATACTTAGCTGTTTTTAAAATACATTCTGTCAAAAATTGGATCATATTATATATACCATATAGATTTGCCTAGGGAACAAACTAGGTTGTAACCCTATGTCAACAGACAATTTTGGGAAATGGGGTTCAGCATAGTTCTCTCAGTTCCTTTTCTAATAGTAAATTTTGTATAAGCCAAGACTACATTTCTTATTTTAAACAGCTCTACCACACAATTAGTCCATGTTAAGTCTTTCATAAAAAATAAAGCTCAGGGACTTTCTTTTTCCTGATCTTACATAGTTGTTTCTGAACCTAAATGCCAACTTCTGCACTTGACCCTGCAGCACGTCATCCTCTGGGCTTTGACTCTGCCATCCAGGCTGCCGGGGTCCTTCTGACTCCTGTTTCTGTTCTCATGGACACTTCAGCATCCTGGCCCTATGCTTTTGGGAAATGTAATGAGCATGGCTTCTCTTCCCTCGTCCACTCCCTGTGGGTACAGTATTGAGGAGAGGCTACTGTGGGGTCACTTCCCCTGTCTGGACATGGGTGGTATACCAGGGGGCAAGAGGCAGAGAGCAGTTTACCCTTGTCAACCCTCAGAACCGACAGAGAGAGAAATGGCAGAGCAGAAACCATTTCAAAACAGAGAGATTAGAAGGAGCCACAGAAAAACATTCTGCCTCTGATTACAGAGCCAAAGAAACGAGAGTGAAACCTCTGGGCCCAGCTCTCCTGGCCGCCTGCCTCCTCCGCAGACTCGGCACTGTGGTCTGCCCTCTCTGCATCACTCACTTAAATGGCAACGACATCTGACAGACAGAGCACCAAGCCATGGCCCCGTGTGTACCTAATGTGATTAGAGTCGGAGAAATTATTCATCAGAGAATACCCTAAAGTGCTTAGCGTCCCCTGGATGCATTAGGGGCAGGTTCTGCTGGCTTCCGTGAGGCACCTCGGTGTGTTTGTCCTGCAAACCCCTGAGCTGTCTCCACACTCTTGTCCTCATCACTCATCTCCAGAACCACAGCCCGGCTCCACAGCCCGGCTCCACAGCCCGACTCACAGTCATGTGGCCGCATCGCAGACCCTTTTCGCTCTTGACTCCCTTCCTGGACTCTTCCCGGCCACCTGCCTCCCTCATCCCTAGGAGCCACAATCCTTAACCAAGACACAAAGGACTTGCCCTTGCTGTCCTCACCCTCATCTTCCAATGCCTCTTGCTTAAGCCCAGATGTTCTCTGCTCCCCAACATCCCTGTCTGTCCCTGCCTGTCCTCCAAGGCCTGGCTAAGGCCCCCTTCTCCTGAAGTCTTCTCGGCTCTCACTCACCACAAGTGCGCACAGGGCGCTTTCTTTCAGCTAGCATTTCCCAAGCAAGTGTAAGGGGGTGCCGTGGTGAAGGGGGTAGCCATTGTGAGGGAGAATGTCAGGTCTCGGGGGGCGGGGGAGGATAGGAGACCACCACCTCTCGCCCTTCTGTGCTTTGCGCACAGCATAAAACCAAGTGCTTGGGCTTGGTGTGCATGGGCTGGAGTTTCCTACGCCCTGATTTCCTGTGAAAAAAGAAGAGTTTTCCCATCATTACAACCATTATTGCATAAACACTTACCTACTTAATATTCTGATCTGCTTTAGGAAAACATTCTACTTTACAAAACAAACTCATCATATTAATAATTCATTGTTACTATTATTATCATCATCATCATCATCATCATCATCATCATCATCAATTGCCTTCATTTGCTATGCAGCTGCTATAAACCAGGTTGTGTTCTATGCTCTGGTTATATTGTTTCTAATCATCACAATAATACCACAGGTAAGTCCTATCTTGTGTTAGAAATGGGAAAATTAGAGGGATACAGTGACTTGCCAAAGGTCTAACTACTCAAAGTTTGTGAAGTCGGGATTTAGCCCAAGATCTAACCCCATGTCCTGTTCTCCCCACTGTTCAGTGTTTTCTGGTCAACGTTAAGGCTTTTCCTGCAGACTTTGAGGTACTGAGCAGCACTTGGGTGTTTTTACTGTGGGGAGAACAGTGTCATGGTTAAGAGCAGGGCTTGGCAGCCAGGCATACGGAGTTTAAACCCTGGCTCCACTGTTGACCAGCTGAGACCTTGTTCAAGGCACTCATCTTCTTCATGGCTGAGTTTCCTCATCTGTGAAGTGGCAAGTTGGCTCAATGAAATCCCAGCTACTGCAGTTTTATGTGCCAAGTACCTCAGGGCAATGAGCTCATTAATCCCTCAGAACAGCTGGATGAGGAAGGCATAATCAACTTGGCAGGGAGGCTTATGAGGGGAAGAACTAGAAAGAGTTTTGAAACCACCACGACTTGGAAGATCCTACAGAAATTTAAAAAAAAAAAAAGAGTATCTTGTAGGTAATTTGGAATTCATTTATGGTTTATAGAATGCTTATGATGAGCACATTTTCAGAGACATGGGGTTTACCAGTTATCCTGGCAACCTGAAAAAGTTTTGTTAGGGCATGAGGAGCAGAAGGTGTTCTATGCTTTTGGTAACTCATTTAAAACTCTTCCTTCAACAGGTTTTTAATGCCAACAGGTAAAAATCCAAATGCCCAAGGCTGCCCTATATGAATCTTATCAAGCTAGCCTCAGCTTAAGTTACTAGTCTTGTCATCGCACCAATTAATCTTCCATTTCTGCATATTGCAAGCTTCTGCTCATTCTCCAACACCCAATTCTAACGGGCCATGCTCAGTAGACCCTTCAGTGTTTCTGCGGAAGGAGGTCACT
This sequence comes from Craseonycteris thonglongyai, assembly GCA_004027555.1. Lineage (NCBI taxonomy): Eukaryota > Metazoa > Chordata > Mammalia > Chiroptera > Craseonycteridae > Craseonycteris > Craseonycteris thonglongyai. The sequence continues at coordinate 9,940 of PVKE010013063.1, forward strand.
GCTCCTCCATCGCTGTCGCCATAGTCCTTTGGCACGCCTCTCCAGCCGCACTTCTTACGTGGTGTGCTAGTTAAGGTCTATGTGTCTGCCTCCACTGTTAGTCACAGAGAGTGAGCTGGTCAAGGATTGGCCTCATGTTCTGGTCATTTTTCATCTTTGTACCCCTAGTACCTGGCACATGTCCAATACCAAGTAAATATTTCTGAGTGCACATATCAATTAATAAATAACTTCCATTGTTAGTGAAAAGTATCACTCCAACTAAAGCAGAATGTGGTTTGAGCTTACTAAATAGTCGCTCCTTCATCGCTGTCATCATCCTCATCAAGATTATTAAGATTCCAGCAACACAGCCTGCATAAGTGAGAAAACAAAATCTTCTGTGGAGGATCTTCTGGCAGTGTTCTCCTAAACAATCGATGTCCATCAAAAGATTTTCTTACAGGCCTCTGATACAATCACCTTCCTCATAGAGTCAGTCTGCTGACTATGAAATGGCCAAAGCTCAAAGACAGTTCAAAGATTGGCTTATTGTTCTTGCAGGATCATGGACACCTATGCTCACAGGGACAGCACACAGTAGGCACCTGGTAACGATTTGCAGTAAATGGGTATTTATGGTATGTGGCAGCTCTCCCATGATGCCAACTTGGAAGTCAACTGTCCACACACCTGTGATTTCACCACCGCAGTTACAAAGGGACAGGTAGGTAGTATTGCAGGAAGAAAGGCTTTCAGTGAGAAGACCCAGAGTTAAGTCCTAGCTCTACCACTTAGCAGTTGGGTGGCTTTGAGCAAATTGCTTACCTCTCTGAGGAAGTTTTCTCATCTCTGAAATAAGGACAATTTTCTTTGCCTTATCGTTGAGATTCCACATAATCAATATGTGAGAAAGTATCTAACACAGGCCTGAAGTTGTGATCAGTGGACATCTATAGGGTCTGAACTTAGTTCTGTAAATTTTCTAGACTTCTTTCCCTGACCCTCAGCCTCAGGACACAAAATTCATTTGCATTTAACCTACCAGCATCCAGAACAAGAGGATAAAGGAAGAAGAGAAAACAGAACTGAGGGGTTGACTCCTTGAAAGAAAAGATACCTAATTTAATTGGACCAGTGGTAGAAGTAAGAAAGCACCGGGAAAAACCATCTCACATGATCACACACACACACACACACACACACACACACACACACACACTCCCCAGATACTGAACATGATACTAGGGACAAATTAAGAGAAAAACTCAGTTTATTTTGAGGATATGAAATTTGACAAAGTTCTCTCCCTTATGGGAACCATTTACCATCTGCACCCAATTTTATGCCCATGCACATTATTAAATATATGTTGCCATCATTAGGTTATATGTCAGTGTGCATGTGACATCTTCATAATATGATGCTTATTTGTTAGAGCCATGCAGTCATTATTTTTAAAAAATAAAAGTTATGTTGGCCCTTGTTCTTCTTGACTTTTGTGACCAAGGAAAGAACAACTTCTAAAAACATACGATGCATCCATTACAATTTATCAACAAAAATGTGGAAAATAAGTGTTAGTAAGGATATGGAGAAATTGGAATCCTTGTGCATTGTTAGTGGGAATTTTAAATGGTACAGCTATTATGGAAAACAGTGACAACTCTTCTACAGGTTAAACAGAAAAGCCATGTAACCCAGCAAGTCCACTTCTGGATGGGCTGTCTGGAAAGTATCCAGCCATGTAAGTGGTCTCGTTATATTGTCAATGGCTAGATTTTTTTCTGGACAGCCCTCGAATACCCAAAAGAATTAAAAGCAGGGACTAAAACAGACACTTGACTTGTACACCACTGTTCACAGCAGCATTGGTCACAATAGCCAGGGGTGGAACTAGCCCAGATGTGTATAAAAGAATGTAAAAACAATATATGTGATATATACATACAATGGGAAATCACTCAACCATAAAAAGGAAGGGAATTCTAACATTCTGCTACAACATGGATGAACCTTGAGGACACTATGCTAAGTGAAACAAGCCAGATGTTAAAAAACAAATATTGTATGATTTTACTTATATGAGTTAACTCAAATAGGAAAATTCATACAGACAGAAAGTAGAGTGGTGATTTCCCGGGATTAGGAGGAAGGGGAGTTATTGTTTCACAGGGTACAGAATCTCTGTTTATGAAGATGAAAAACATTCTGGAGCTGAATACTGATGATGGTTGCACAACAATGTGAAAGTACTTAATGCCACTGAATTCTACTCTTAAAAGTGATTCAAGCAGTCAATTTTATGCTATGCATATTTCATCTCAATTTTATGCTGTGCATATTTTATCACAATTTTAAAAACTTTGAAATATACTACATGGGATACATTTCTGTGATGTGGTGATTGGGATGGTTCTCAATTTCTCCTTAATTGTTTCAGTATAATAGCTGGCAAATGTGATGGGGGAAATGTTCCAAGCTGGCCAACTTCAGTTCCTTTCTGGAGACCTGCATTTGGAAGGATCCTGGAGACACATATTTTCAATTCTTCCTGAGTGTCCAAAACCCTGCTGCCAACAGAGTTGGCAAAATGTCGAACTAGGCCATTCTCCTTCCGGAGTCTGGGACTCCATGACAGCTCCTTGACTGAAAACAAGCCCACCCTGTAGTCCTGTCCTGAGCATCTGTGTCCTGCCACCACAGTGACCTGCTGAGTCTACCCAGGGCCTGGTTAGGTAACCAGAACTAATTCAACAAGCCAGTGTGTAGACTTAATAGCTTAGCAGGCTGCCTCTCCCAGAGAACATATTTGCATTTTCACTGGGTTTTCTGAAGACAACAGTTTGAATGGAAGGAACCAACACAAATCCATCCACTCAATAAATGTTTGTTGCTTATGGGACACACAGCTACAGAATACTTTTCCGGTCAAGGAGGCATGGGTCACATGTTACAGGGAGCTGCAGTTAGGAATGCTGGGTGGCTACAGAAAACCAAGGGCACCTCTGTTTTGTGCTGCCCCAACCTATAGTGACACTATGGGCTGGAAATGCCTAGGAATCCGGGTTCCACTTTCTGAACCAATGCTGTGGCGGGACCAACCCTGTGGTTCTTATGGTTGTAAAATACGCTGAGCAACAAGCATCAGGAAACTTTGAAAGCCGAGGTTTATTACCCACAAGCCCTGGAAGGTACACAGCACACCTGAGGCCTCACAGCGAGGGTGGAGAGAGAGCAAGTGAGGGGCCTGGGCCTGGGATTGTGCTTTTACTGGGGCTAAAGGGTGAGGAGGACCAAGGGCTTCAAGGGTTCACTCCTTATTGGTGAATTTAAAGCATAAGAGCGGGAATTAAAGTGCCGGAAGAAAATTAAAGCAACATGGCTAACAGGTCAGTTATCTAAATAAATCAAAGATCTCGAACTTGGGCGGGGGGTGGGGTAGGGGGTGGCTAGGGTACTGCGTGGCTCTTTATCCAGTCCTGTGGCTGGCTATTGACACCTTTGAAGTGGGTGCCTCCACAATCAAAGCTTAAGACAGTCGCTTACATTACAAAAAGAAAAGCCACTGCCAGGGTTGACACCGAGCTCTCTAAGCACACGTCCCCGGGCTTGTAGAGGAGACTTGCAGGCTGCATTCTCTCCAGGCCTTTTCAGTTCTTGTGCTAAAGCTATGAAGCGTGCCAGCTCAACTCCAGCCACACAGCCTGAGCCACATTCCAAACAGCTGGCTTGGTAAATAAGTAACACTGCCTTCCCACCGGGCTAATCCCATAAGTCACCTGAACAAGGGCAAGGCGGAGGTAGCTTTCACCCTCAGTGCTGTGGTTATTGGATTAGCCCTCACATCCCCAGTTCAATTCCTCAACTCAAAGTTTGACTTGTGAAACAGACTGAACTTCATTCCCAAATGAACTGGGACAGGGCCTTAGAGACACCTGGCCAAAGGCAGGCAGGATAAGCACCCCAAAATGGCTCGTGGTCCAAGGGGATTAGCATCCTTGAAGGAGGCAGAAAAGAACAGGGGTGACACGAGAGGAGGACTCTCCTCTCCCCAACCCTCCAGGGTACCTCAGCAAGTCTAGCACAAAAAAATTCTAGCAGGAAAGGATAAAGGTTCTCTAGTGAAGCGTGGAAGAGAGGACTACAGGGGCAGCGGGGCTCAGGCCAAGACTCCCACGGCCACCGCAGCCGACTGAACAACGCCACCGAGAGCAGCTGCCCTTACACACTTAATGCGAGCTTGTCCAACGCGGATGCTCTCAGGACGGCTTTGCACGTGGCCCAACACAAATTCGTAAACTTTCTTAAAACATTATGAGATTTTTTATTTTTTTAGCTCATCAGCTACTGTTATTTTTAGTGTATTTTATGTGTGGCCCAAGACAATTCTTCTTCCAGTGTGGTCCAGGAAAGCCGAATGGTTGGACACCCTTGACTTAATGAGTGAAGTGTGCTCTGTACGCTGTATGGCACTAGCTCATTTAACTGTCCAGTGACACAGAAGCTATTATCTCTTTATAAATGATCGGCCTGAGACTCAAGGATGTCAGCTGACCAGGCAAGAAAGCAAATCTGGAGCTCCCCTCGGCTCCCCTCAAAATTAACATTTCTAGAGGCTCTATTCATGGAGAGCCTTTTGCCCAGCATAAGGAAGCATTCCTCATTTTCCCTCTTCACAGGCGTCCAACCTAGGATAGCACTGTCCCCAGCCTCTGTCCTTCTTAGGACAGTTGCGAATGCCTGTGACACCCCTCTGGACTGGAAGCACGCTGGGTGTCAGGCTCGGGCCGTGAGCATTTGGATCGCGCTGAGCTGAGCCCAGTGCTAGAGCTGGAAGCCAGGTGGGATGGCAGAAAAGGAAACCATAAGTGCAGATGTTCGGCAGGGCGCTCCTTCTCAGGGATGCTGACGTTGAAAAGACCACCAGTCACCCTGTCCCCATCCTCCAGGCCCAAGGGATGGCAGCGATGACGCTCACCTACTGTCTGTAACTAACACCAAGGCCAGACCTGGCAGGGTCTAAGCCCCATGTATTTTCTTGGTCTTATGAAGATATTTGCCTTGAAAATATCCAACAGCTGTGCATGCCACAGTCGACTGTACATTAATCACGCATCAGAGGGGAAAGTGCCATCATTGCTTCCAAATCTGCTCACACAGACGGGCACTGAGCTTCCTGGCTGCTGGGAATAGAAACAGGACTCCAACTTCCAGTGGGCCCCTCTGCGTGCTATAAGCCTCAGACGGCTGGCTAGAAAGACTGGCAACTGTGTGTCCCTTGGCTGTGACATGCGTGATTATAGAAGGATTTGAGCACCATTTGACAAAGCTGCACTCACTCGCTCCAGCCCTGCCACAGTCTCACGGTGCCCACCTCAGCTCACCCACCTTCCTTCTCCCTCTGTTTTCTTTAAGTCTGTGGTCCACTTCACTATGTGTCTGCCTCTCTCTCTCTCTCTCATAGTCTTTGCATCTCTCTGTCTGTCTATCTCTCTGCTTCTCTGTGTGTGTGTGTGTGTGTGTGTGTGTGTGTGTGTGTGTGTGTGTTTCCTTCCAATTGTTCAGGAAAGAGCATGTTAAAAAAAATTAGGCTTATAATATCCATTTTTAAAGCCATAGCATTTCCCATTTGCTGAAGGCCTTCTACGTACCAAGGACTTGCCAGCACCCTGAAAGCTAAGCGGTATTATCTCCATCTACAAATGAAGACACCAGAGTAAATGAAAATTAAATGACCCTCCTAAGACACATGGCTGGGAAGCAGCAGAGCCAGGACTCAGCCCCTGACGTGGTGGCTTCTCTCATTACACTTCCTTTTCTTTCCCACAGTCCTATTGGGGCCTCCTGCAATTACTATTACCTGGGTTTGAATTCCAAGCCCAGAAATAAAAAATGATTCACCAGAGTGGCCAAGCCAGCTCAGGGTGGAGCAGGGGCCAGGACAGGGGTGGGGGTGGGGGGACAGGAGGAGGGCTGTGGGAGCAGGAGAAGCCCATGAGGAGCTTTATGCAGCAGGAAACTGTTCGTTGTGAAACATTTCATTACTGCACTTGGGGGTAATTTATTATCAGGGAAATTAAGTGATGCCATTAGCATCCTGTCGCTTTCCAAAATAAGACTGTCAGAGTGGGGTGAGGGGAGAGGAGATGAGAGTGTCTCTGTTTCTGTTTGTTTCTCTGCCCATAGCCAAGGGAGATCCAGGCTCCATTTTCTATGGGAAGGATGTTGGCAAAGGTCTGTGTGAGCTTTTGCGCTACAGACGGCCCCTCTGCAGCTACATTGCCATATCAGAACGAAAACCATCCCAGCCCAGGGCAATGGGGCAAGTGCCCAGTCAACACAGAAAGACACTGGAGTCTGGGAGCTGGCCAAGGGGCCGGGGCACCTCCCTCCCCAACTCATTGATGAGACAGAGTCTCAAGTACTAGTGCCTCTTCCCCATTTTCATGCCCTAAACACCCACTGATTCAAGGTTCCAATTATCGTCGGTGCGTCTTAGCGCCACATTTGGTTTCTAATAAGTGCTCAATCTACGGTGATGCTTTCCTTCCAACCTCGCCACTGGCTACTGTTGCTATCTGTACGTAACAGATGTGGCTCTGAGGGAGCAAATGATGGGGCCAGGACAGGAATCCAGGCCTGGGTCCTCAGCCAGCGCTCTAAGCCACCATCTCGTCCAGTCATCCCTGTGGGCCTGGGCATGTTCTCCCCATAACCCAACTGCCCACCTCACAGCAACACGAAATCCGGCCCCCTGGGCTGTGAGCCTCCAAGGCAAAGCACTGTTGTTTTCATCTTTAAATATGAACTAGCCCTGAGCCTAACCAAGTACAAACATGCCCCACTACTCTTTGTACCCCCAGTCCTTGGCACTCAGCAGGCACCCAATAACTATATGTATTCGTTGAATGAACTGATCACTCTGTAATATGAATTTCTCACATAGCTGGATGGATAACCAGATCATAACCAGAGAGAGAGAACTGTGCCTTTTTCACAGAAGATCAACATCCCTAGAGCGAGATAGATCAGTGGAGGATGGTCTGGTAACTTCCTTGGGGAATATCCAAATTGTGCTCCTATGAACGAGGGCTCCAATTTCCTCAGCGACTCCATGTGGCTCCATAGAGATGAATGCCACCAGCTGATAAGGCCCTAGAGGCCATGAGCCACAGGAATCTGCCTCTCCCACATGCCCAGCCCTGTACCCAGGCAGCTGCAGTCTTTGTCCTGGCACCGTTTCCTGATCACTTCCTCATCTATAACCTGATGACTGTGTAGCATCACTCAGCCCCTGCAGTTGGAGCCAGGAGCCACAGGGTGCCAAAATCTCTGTTTTGGCTGCTGGCAGACTCAAGCACCATGTGAGATCTTCTGGGGAGTTCAGCACCAGGGAGTCAGGGCACCTCATGGTCCAGGTAGCCACCAAGCTCAAAGCCAAAGGGGGCCCAATGCTGTCATCCACAGAGGCACCAAGACATGTGGCTCCCATTACCAATGAATTATCCCAGCCATGTCCCTCGTGCCAGAAGTGGACTTCCCCACGGTAGACACTGTCTGACTCGACCTTCAGTTCAATACCAGTGTTCACTCAAGTATCCACAGGTGGAAGGAGCACATACCCTGGACACACAGTCTGAGGGCTTTTCTAAATCAATAAAAATCAGTGACCATCAACCACACACACTGTTGAAGGTGTGCCTGCCAGCAGAACCCATGTACACAGATGGGGAGGGAATCCAGGGGCCTGGCCTGGTCCCCACTCCCCTGGGGGCTGGGAGGTATGGCCATCCCTCTTATACAATGGCCCCCTGTGTCTCTTCTCTATATCTGCCATGAGCCAGCTACATAAAGTCAAGCAAATCCCCCAAATAGGTCTCAAACTTTAATGTGCTCTCGAATCACCAGGGAAACTCATTAAAACAGATTTCAATATACCGTAGTGGGACTGGGGGGGAACCCAAAATTCTGCATTTCTAACAAGCTCTGAAGTGACAGCAGTGCTACTGGTCTACAAACCACACACTGAGTAGCAATGCCCTAAATAAAGCTTGCCCAAACCATGGCCCATGGGCCACATGCAGCCCAAGGCAGCTTTGAATGTGACCCAACACAAATTCATCAACTTCCTTAAAATATTATGCGATTTTTTTTTTTTTTAGCTCATCACTTATTGTTAGTATGTTTCATATGTGGACCAAGATAATTCTTCTTCCAATGTGGCCCAGGGAAGCCAAAAGTTTGCACATTCTTGTCCTAAACTCTCTGAGTCCCAGTTTCATCAGTAAAACGGGGCTCATACCAGCTACCTCACAAAGTTACTGGAGATTAAACACCACAACGTATCTCGCACATAACGACACATGTAATAAAAATGCGTTTCACTTTTTACGCATTCCCACAGCTCTCTAGCTGAAGCCTGAGCCACTGGTTCTTGATCTTGTTTGGCTGATAGTCCCCTCTGAGAACCTAATGAAAACTAAAGGCCCTTTTAACATCAGGGTGTGCTAGCTTGTGCTGTGATAACCAACAAGTCCAAAATCTCCGTGGCTTAATATAAGCAGCATTTACTTCCTGCTCCTGCTACCTGTCCAGCCTGAGTCAGGGGAGCTCTGCTCATTATACTCGTTCAGAGACCCAGACAGACAGAGGCCCCATCTCAACGTACAAGTCCATGGTCATCCCGGTGGCAGAAGGCACACCGTGAATCACACACTGGCTCTTACAGTGTCTTACAGTGTTATGATGTTCCCCCTTAAGATGCTGCCCCATGGCCTGCCTACCTGAGCGTGGCTATTCTCCTGCAGAAAGCAGCTTAAATCCTACCTCCTTTCTGTCACCACTGACGATCACTCACCACTAGAGCCTGCTGACCTCTTCTTGATTTCTGAAAATTTTCCCAATAGCCTTGACTTGACCCAATGGCATTAGTTACTATTTCACATGCACACTTCTCATCTCTCTGAGGAAGCTGTAAGCTCTTGGAGGACAGGAATGATGCCGATGGCAGGAGCCCTGTGAGCACCATCAGAGTGCCTAGCACCTACTGGTACTCAGAAAGTGGTTTGACTCATTAAGGCAGAGGCAGCAGACTTAGAAATGTGTCAATAGTGCCATTCATGCCCAGTGCCCCTGGATGACAGGGTTGGCCCGTGGCTCGCTCATCTTTGCATTCCCAGTTCCCAGCCCACGGCCAGAAGCTGGCCACGACTTGATGAACACTTGTGAAATAAACCACTAGACTCGTATTAGGTTGGTGCTTTTGGATAAGTGACTTGAGCCTCCATTTCCTTACACCTAAACCGGGAATGATGGATCTCTCCCACATAAGGCTGTCGTGAAGATCAAGTAGAACGGGAGAGGTTTTGTGAACTGTGGAGTTCCTCACATGTGATGGGTGGCTGAATGGGTCCTTGATCAACAGACCTCATCACTTTCCAGTGGACACCACACCCAATGGAGAGGGATGTGAACCGAGAGCCGGCTGAAGCACATCCTGCTTCCTCCACCAAAACGCAGAGAACAGGGTCGTGTTTCAGGGACCCACAGGGTTTGCTCTCTGCTTACTTGCTCTCTGGCTCTTTCCTCCCGTCCTCGTGGGGGGAGGGGTGGGGCACTTAGACAGCCAGGTCCCCTACTCTTCTGGGTCCCCAGCCTCCTTCCACCTTATTTGCTTCTCACAGGGTTTATTTGACTTGGGTTGCCCTCCAGAGAGCTGCCCTGACTTGCCGCACATTCTGTCCATCAGAGGAGAGGCTGAGGAGCAGCAGGAGGGGACAGGAAGCCTATGCTCTGTGCAGACAAGAGGTTGACATCCAACTGAGCAGTGCCTGATACAACGGGCCAACGAATCAGCACATGTGCTAGCCGGAGAAGCAACCATGTCCAAACAGCCCGCTGGCCTCCCATGAAAACGCTGGCCTGTCCTCCTGCCTCCCAGACCAGAGCAGCCATGTTGCCAGGACAGTGAGATGAAAGCCTGCAGGAGGGACACTAGGCTAGCGATGGTCAGCAGGTGGCCAGGACATGGATGTGTCACCTGGAGATACTGCATCCATTTAGTGACTCTGACAGGCGCCATCCTGGAGGCAGAGCCGAGGGGGCTTCAGAGCAGGTGCAGCCGGGGCTCGGGGACCTCCCCACCTCTGGACTCATTCTGAGCAGGAATGGACTTCCTGCCTGCCTGCGCCCACCTACACGCAGTTTTGTTACCGTAATTGTGAGCCTTCTGAGAGGTGCAGGGCCCCAATCTCCTCTCCTCTCCCCAGGGCCTGCTGGAGAAGCATCCAGAGCCCACCCCACACCAGGGCTGCCACAGAGCTGAGGTGCACTTCAGGTAAACAACGAATAATTTTCCGGTATAACTATGTCCCAAATAGAGTGCAGGACATACTTACACTAGCAAAGCTAGTCACAGTTTATCGGAAATTCTCATTTCACTGGGTGTCCTACACGTCACCTGGCCGCCTTACCCCTCACCCCTCGTTTTCTCTCACCTAGGAGTGGGCTACCCTCGAAAATGGTTTTGCCACTCTTGGATGCTGGGGTGGCACCAACATACCTCCTTGGGTACCCTGGGGGATGTCACAGAGCCACAGCCACTCTGTACCCCTCCTGGTGCTGCCAGGTTAGGGCTGGAGGGGGGCCTAATAAATGGCCCCTCTTCCTTCCCTGCCAGGTCCTAAGAGACAGAGAAGAGAGGGGAGTGGGGAGGAGGGGAGACCAAATACACCTTGACGGCTGAGAAAGCTGAGTCGGGAGGATGTGGCTGAGAGCTCCGAACACCTGGGGCTCCTCCCACCGAACCCCGGAATTAGACAACTTACCCACCCGTCCCAGGCAGCCGGGACCCTTTCAACCCTACTGTGCACAGGACTGGAGTGAGGACGGAGCTGCCATCACCCCAGTGCTCCCCAGGACTCAGCACCATGGTGACTGAAGCAGGAAGGGCTGGTGAAGCTTCCCATGTTCTGGTTCTTCTCCCAAATTCGCCCATCAGCTAAACCATTGAGCCCACCCTCCTCCGCACGTCCCCCCCCCCCACCTCCCTGGGACCGGAGAGGCCTGGACATGAGCCAATGGTGGCCTCCACGAGGAAGGAGCAGCCAGGGGGCTCAGCCCTGATGTCATCGGCAGCAGGCCACTCCCTCCCGGGGGCCCTCTGATGGCTCAGCCAGGATCACGGTGTCACTGTCAACACGAGCGCTGGCCAGCAGACAGAGGCCACTCGTCACCTCTCGGTGCCCCGGTTTCCTCACCTGTGACCTGGGGAGGGGAGCCCTCACCTGAGGGTGGATACGCCTGCCACACAGCCACCCAGCACACAGGGCCCTCGACATAGGCTGTGGCTGCTGCATCCCCAGTTCTGACCGGGAGGGAAGTGGGGGTGGTTAGGCAAGGATGGGGCTCTTGAGGGAGGAGAGGAAAGAGGAAGAAGGGAGGGGTAGGCTGAGTTAGTGTGAGATATGCTCATGGGGGGTGAGGCTGGGCCGTTACGAGGGGGAGGAGACATGAGTGGGGCCACCCTTCCAGTCAGAGAAGTCGATGAGGGGGGACCCTCCTAGGGAACCTGACAGCGCACGTCACCTCCAAACAATGCCACATGCCACACTGATGCACAAATAAAGTCAACAGGCCCACCAGGGAAAGAAAAACCAGCAGGCCAGTGAACCCCCCACGTGTGCCCTCCCCGGGGCCCACCCTGCGCTGAGCCCGGGCTCAGCCTCTCAGAGCCGGGAGCTGGCTCAGGAGGACGACGGCTGGAGCTCCCACCCGCACGGAGCTCCGGTGCGGTGGCGGCTGTGCACGTGGCCCCAGCCCCGGTACTCATGGCCCCCCACCCCTGACACGCTCCTGCTCTTCCCTCCAGCCGCAGCGAGGGCCTGTCCTCCTCTGGGAGGCCGTCCCCACGGGGACCGTGTCTGTCCCCTCTCCCGTGGATGGCCGCACTGCTTACAGCACTGCTTGCTGCGGGGGCAGGTCTGGGCCGCAGGTTTCTGCTCCAGGTGGCGCTCCAGGTGGCGCTCCAGGTGGCGCTCCTGGTGGCCTCCACCGTTGAGCTGGGGCAGCACCTGAGAGGGGGCGCATTTGCCATTCTTGCCCCCCGGGAAATAAATCTAACACTGACATTAGTCCAAAGCAGGCAGCAGCCCCTGGGAAAGCTTAGCGTACACCTTCCTGAGGAGTAACAGTCTAAACAAACACAAGGTGTTGGTGGTGAAGAGTCAGGTGCGCAGCCTTGAGGACGTACTACTGGAAAAAAGAAAAATAGTACCTCGGGATTAATTTCTCCCAGGCGGCAGGATCACACGGTCATGGCCCTCGCTCGTCACCCTCCCTACCACACACTTGGAGAGCGTAGCACCGTTCAAGGCCTTTGCTGCCACAGGGTTTGCTTCCGATTTCCACTTTCCCTGGCAGAAAGAGAAGGGAGCTGCCAAGTCTGAGGTAAACAAGAGATCGTCTAGTCAGGGTGCCAAGGGGCAGGGCAGCCGTATTCCTGATCTGGCCCCAGAAGGCCGGCTATGTTCCTGGCTAGGAGAGGGGTGACAGTCCACGGGGCCCCTCCCTCCTGCTCCCCGTCACAAGTGCAGAAGGACAGCAGGGCTCAAGTCCACGGGAAGGTCCTGGCTTTGCGCTCCAGCTGCCCATCGACTTCCCTGGGGCCTTTGGCGAGAAAGAGGACAAGCCAGTAGCAGATGGACTTTTGATCCTCCCACTCTGTACTTGACCCTGGCCCCCAGCCTGGCTTTCCTTCTCACTTCTCCTCAGTCCCACCCCAAGAAGCAGAAAGAAAGTGATACTGGCCCTCGGGGTCACCCCCTCCCCCCTGAAAAACTCTCCAGTCTTCGAGCAGCTTGCAAGGTGCTGTGAGAGGAGTCCCACCCCATCCCTCTGAGCATGCTCTGCCTGCTTCCCTTGCTGGGCCCACAGACAGCCTCCTATAAGCTCCCCTTCACCTCAGTGTGCAAAGCTCGCGGGGCCCTAACAGGCTGCCAGCCCGTCACCTGGCTGGGCATAGAAGCCCAGCTCCGCACACAGAAACTGGACGGCATCCTGTGAGTCGCAGGTCCCCTGACCTGAGGCAGAATGACGGCTACACCCCACCAGGACCCCGCAGGCAGGGCCGTGCACAGAGTACAAGCCTCGTTCATCATTGGCATTGGTGCTGCCGGACACCAGGCACGGCTCCTTCCACGCTGGGCAGGGTCCCTGAGCAACTCGGAGCTGAGTCCTTAACCTGGGCCTCCATTTCCTCCTCTATAAAATGGGGGCTCTAACACCAAGTCTGAAAGACTACGTGCAATAGGAGCCGCCTCATGTGGTACTTGACACACGGCAGAGGCAGAGCATGAACTTCTGGGCCCCACCTCGTCATCTCCAGCTGAGTGTCCAGGTGAGCAAGAGACCCGAAGCCATCACTCTGTTACCGGGTGGCAGGGAGGTTGCTGTTGTCACTGAGAAGTAGAGCGTGAAGTTTTGGCATGTGGCCCAGCAGTGCTGTGTCAACCCTGCAGCCCACAGTCACCCCACAGGCCTGAGAAGTGACCAGCAGATCCTATGGGATCCCAACTGGAAGAAACCGGTCCTTCCTCCAGCCTTTGCCACTGCATCAGTGACTTTCATGACACACACGCAATGCCCACCTCACCTCCTAGGCCAGCTGAATTCCTGGCAGGTCTGCTTTCCTGTCATTGTGGCCCAGCAGCTGGGCACCCACTCGGGGAGTTCCTGTAACAGCTGCCAAGATCCACGTCTGCCCCATGCAGGCTGGGCTGGACACAAAGACAAAAGCAGGGAAATCGCATGCATGAGAACTCCCCACTCTCTCCTCTTCCCCGCTTTCATGCTTCTGCCCAGACTCAGGGCAGAGCAATGCCCTGGGAAGTGGGTTCCGGGGTTCCACGGAAGGCTCTCCATGACGCCCAGAGCCACAGCTCTATGAACCCCAGGCCTCTGCTGCCCTGGCAGGTACGAGCAGGGTTGGTCAGAGGGTATGGCTGTCCTAGGCTGGGAAAAAATGGACACCCCATAAAAACTACCTCACCCTGAATTCAGAGGGATCAGGAAAGACCCGAGATGATGATGCTCAGTCTCTCCTCCACTGCCCCAAACCATTCAGCTCTGGCCCCAAACGTACCCAGCAAGTCAAAAGCTCATCTGAAAGTAGTCACCACCCTGGTTACAGACCACCTTATACTCTCAGCGCAGGTCAGTGAGTGACCATTTGCTGTTCCAAACAGCTTATTCAAAAAATAATAATAATGATGATAATTCTGAGGATGCTGAGATAGCTCAACAGGTCGAGTGCTTATCTTGCAACCACGAGGTCTGGGGATCAAATTCTGATCCCAACCCGTGCAAACCCACGTGCCGAACTGTGATTCAATTGGTAACCACCAGGATGGCGGTGAAGGTGCTCACCTCCCATGCCGCAGGCCCCCAGTTCAGTTCCTGCCACACATGGCCCCACATCCACCTGTGTGAAATGAAACCATGTCACAGCTAATGATGTACAAATAAGAAGACTACTCTGGGCCCTCGCCCTTCTCTCTCTCTCTCTCTCTCTCCTTCTCTCAAACAATAAAATAATTCTTAAAAAAACAATCTTTCAATACCATAGGACTTCCCTTGAAAGCCACTCTGGTAAATATTACCGCTCATATTATATTCTCGGGGGGGGTCGTGTACCCTACAGATGGGCTTGTGGCTTCCCAGCTGTCCACCAGTTAACATTACTAAGATCCCACGATAACTTCTTTCTTCAAAGCCCACAGATCTACAAATGCCCGCAGATACTCAGATGATACCAAGTCACACCCTAACGTATGACAGCCGCCTGTCCTCATTGCCCCTCACTCCTGGGCCACCCAGAGCAAAGCAGAGACTGTCAAAGCAGGCACATGGCTGTCTGTGTCATGACTAAAGAACTCGTGGTTCCCACCCAGCTTTCTCGACAACACTCTGAAAGATAGAAAAGATGGGCATCCAGAGTGAGGGCTGGGGGAGACTGAGTAAGGTGCATAACGAGATGGTATATTAGCAGTGAGAAATAATGGTATTATTAATATTACTAATCATTGTCACTTACTACATGTTTGCCCTGGAACTCACACTTAACGTTTGTTATCCCATTCCCTTCAACTGGTGAGGGAATATTATTTCCCCCACCTTACTGGTGAGAATCCGAGGCTCAGAGAAGATAAGTGACTGCAGACGCCCAGCAGTAAATGCAAACACCCGGCTACACCCATGTTTGTCTGAACCTCGCTGAGCACATGAGTCACGACCCCCTCTGGTTATACCAGTCCTGGCTCTGCCGCTTACTAACCTGGAGGGGCCCTGGCTCGCCTTTCCGCTCCTTTCTGTTTCCTCCATTGTAGCATGGGGGTGACGCTGTCATTGATTAGTAATGCCTGTCATGGGCAAGCAAAGAGAAATAAATGGTGGCGCCTGTGTGGTCTTCTGTTTAGGAGATAACATTAAATTTCCTGACCCCTGCCTGTCCAGTCTATACTCATCAGATTATTAAAATAAAAGGTCAGTCCTCTTATATCAGAAGTCCCATACGCTGTGCTCCACACAGTGCCCTGCACACTCCGGAAGGGTCTAGCCTCCACTCAGCTTCCAGAAAAGTGAGCTTCCTACAAAGTAGACACCAACAGCTCCCTGCTGCCTAGAGCAACACATGGTCCTTCAGAGCCTGCACCCAACTTTCCTCCCTGGTCTCCCCAGGGACCGTCCTACCCACGCACCTTCTAGTCTAGGCGTGTCGGAAGGTTTCTCCCCGTGTGCTGAGTTCACAGTGCCCCCTTACACCTCCTTGCATTTGTGCATGCGGTTCTCTTTGTGTGGAACCTCTCTCCCTTTCTTCTTATCCTTTAAGGCCCAGGCAACACGTCACTTCCTCTGTGACATCTTCCCTGATTCCTGCAGACAGAATAGGCCCCTCCGTCATCTGTTTTCTCCAGCATCCTGTTCATTTCCCTATTCATATATTACTACATTATAGGACATATAAACAGACCACTAAAAAAATGCATTTTGTGAACTGCAGTGGACTATGACTGCCCAGTATCTCCTGGCATTCCTGTAGAATTTGAGTGAATACCTCCAATGGGGAATGTCACCCCTCTTGTTCCTCATGTCCTGGAAGTCGCTGGTCCCTCCTCTTCTCCTTGGAAACACTTCTGAAATATACAAGTTCAGTGTAGAGCCGCAGTCATGCCAACTTCAGCCTCCTTGAACCTTAAGTCCTCGTGTTCTTTCGTTCACGTCTGCCCTGGCATGATTCAGAGCAATCACATGCCTGCAACGCGGAGCCAGGTTCTTCAGGGCCTGGATTTTTCCCATGTGAACAAACGACATAAGATATGAAAACAGAAATGGATGGAGGGACTCCGCCCTTCTACTGATTGGTCTCACTGAACTAAAAAGGAGAACAGGGTTTTAAGACCCGGGCAAGATCAACAACGAATTGGCTTGTGGGGAGGAAAAGAGATGGCATTTTTTTTTTTTTTGAGCTATAAAGTGACTAAAAATAGTGTGAGGTTTTCCAAAAGGCCACGGGGTGCCTCAGGATGTGGCTCTGAAGCGTTTATTTCAACAGCTATTGGTATGCTCAAAGCCAAAGCTATTCGCGGAGACTGACCGCTCGGCCAGCTCTCAGGAGCAAGCAGAAGGCCGCCGCACACCCAGGTCCCCATTCATGCCTTTGCTGGGGGAATGCCCCTCCTGAGAGCCCCCTCCGCACACTGAGTCCAGTCACCCTGAGTTCTAGCCTCTGAGCGGCGTTTCTCTTACCACCAATGCCCCCCAACAACAGGAGAAATTGCAGTGCAGTTAGCGCCTGGGGTTGGTGAGATCTGAGACTGGCCTAGAGAGGCGACTCCAAGCATGGCATTCCCTCCGAACCTCAGTTTTATCCCAAGCATGCATTAAAATAGCTCCCTTGACTCCAAAAACAAAGGGTCCAAGTTTGTTTTTAAAAATCAGTTTGTCTCCCAATTTCACAGTTATATCATCACTCTAGGAAGGAGAGTCGTGTTTATGCTGTGACATCAAAAGCGCCCCAACACCCGCCAGTGTGGTGGCCCCCAGAAACAAAACCAATGCCCGGGCTGAGGACCTCAGCCTCAGGGGTTCCTTCAGCCATCACTTGCCCATCAATTTGTTCATTTATTCATTCAACGGGCGTTCACTGAGCTCCTTTTCAATGCTTAGAACCAGAGATAAAGCAAGGAGGATGCCCCCCATGAACTGTGAGAGCAGAAACACAGGGGCTGGCTCTGTGACAAGGGCTCCCGCTGGGAATAGCCACAGAGGCTTTGGGAGCAGGGACAGGGAGTCGGGCAGAGCCTCCCTTCCAGGTCGGGCAGAGCCAGGCTGCAGTCCAGGCTAAGCGCTCAGGTCCACGTGGCCTTGGGCAGCCCAGCTCACCTCTCAGTTTCCTCATCTGGAAAACAGGGACAATAGCATCCATCTGTTTCCATGGGGACTAAATGAATCCTGCAGTGCAATGTGCTTCGTACCAAGTGTTCACTGAATATTATGTATCCAGCTGAGACCTGAGGAGTGACTGCAATCAGGATGGAGAGGTGGGGCAGAGGTCAAGGTGGTGAGAGAGGAAGACAGAGGGAACAGCACGTTCAAGAATAAATGTGCCATAAATATTTGTTGAAGAATATGTTCTTTAAGGGAAGTGAGAGTAGTGAAATCTCGATAAGCCCCACCTTTTATTTTTCTTCCCTGTAGCACCTACAGGCAAGCCTGCTGCATATTTCCAACCGGAGTGTCAACTTCTTAAGGGCAGAGACTTAGTCTGTCCCTCCTTGGGGTCCCCTAGCCCTGAGCTTTTATTCCCCCAAGGGTGACCAATTCTCCCCTCTGCTCCCACTTTCTGCTATTTCATTACCACTCTCATCCGGGGAAAAGACCCTGGCTAAGATCGCTGGAAAGCCAAGGGTCCTGCCCCGTGGAGTGACCTCAGAAAGGCAGGTGAGGGACCAAAAAAAGCCCAAACTGATAGTCAGAAGCCCTGAATTCAAGTCTTCCCTCTGCCCCGTGACCTTGGGTGAGTCTCCTGGGACACAAGTCCAAGGGCCCCCTGGGCCCCCAGGACAAGCAGATTTGAGAGGGTTGCGAAGCATCCTGCTGATTGCAGGACTGGGGGGTTCCTGGGATTTACAGCTGCCGGTGCCCAAACCAGGAAGGCCTCAGGCAAACAGGCGAGTGGGTCACGCACGACCATGCTTCTTCCCTCCCATGTTCTGCGTCCTCCCTCCCAGACCCGAGTCACAAGTCAGCACAGAGCAGCACCTGAGTCCTCCAGCTTCGCAGCTGACCCACAGGACAGTCTACTTAGAAAGAGGGAGGACCAGGAAGAACAAGTCGTGGGCATCACCATCAGGACGTTTCCACGTGGCAGGCTGGCATCAGTCCACAGTTTGAGGTGGGAGGGCCGGTCACTCAGATTCCATGCAGACCCAAACCTGGCTAGCTGGACTGTCCATGGGGCTGGGGGACAGGGAGATTGGTCTGTGCCACTCTTCAAACAGTTGGGATGATAGAATTTATGACCCTGGAGGCACTGAGCCCACTGCTCTTCCCCACAAGAGCTAATTGGGCTGATGATCAACTTGACGTGAACCCAGCAGCCTAACAGCAGGCAGGAGGCTGCAGGGAGTGCTCTCAGCTGGGCCTCAACCCCACCTGCACTAGTAAATCCAGGAGAACCCCCGGGACTCACCCCTCCCACCCCCCACCCCCAAGAGAGGGCAGCAGGCTGCCTGCCATCCCATCAGACAGCCATCTCGTGCTTCCTGTTACAAGTCCCCATCTGCGCGCTAGTTCGGGCTTGAATGCCAGGCTATATTAGGTCATGCCGAGCCAGGCCACTTGTGCTTCTCATTAGCTGCATCACGTCGTATTTTTAGGGAAGGCCAAGATGGAGACAATGCCAGAGGGCTGGTTTTCTTCCTCAATCCCCAAATACCACCTCCATAAAACCATCAGGCTTGAAGGAGGGCTCCTGGAGCTCTTGCCGCAGCCTGGAAGGGAACCAGTTCTGAGACGAGGGATAAGTGACTGGGTAAATCCGAAGCAGTGAGGGATATGGCCCCTCTGCCTGTTTTCCCATTCACCTCAGCCATCTACACTCACCACCCCCAAGCCCTCAGAGCCCCTGGGTTTTTATGACCCATAAAAATGGAGAACGATCCAAGACTCCTGTGTGGACCAAACCACCTCCCCCCAGAGAAGCGTTTCCTGCCTCTCCCATCCCCTGCAGACCCCGAGCTCGGCAGTGGGGGGTTCCTGGGCTCCGTCTGTGCGGTGTCCATCATCACTACCACAGGAATGTCACACTTTCCAAGTGCTGCCTCACCAGTCTCACCTGACTTACCTGTGGAGGCTACCCATTTTACAGATGAGGAAGTGGAGGCAGCGAAAGGGTCGAGAAGATGTGCCTAAGTCATAGAGACAGTAAGTGGGAGGATCAGGGCCCCTGCATGACTTCAGGGGCTCGGCTCAGAGGCCAGGCCCAGCTGCCTATTTACGTCACTCGTGTGGTAACCAAGGAGGAGTGTGCTCATGGGTTTCCTCTCCTCAAAGTACATGGCTCACTGCTAGAAGTGCCTGTACGTGCCTCGCCCCCTGCACGCCATCTTCCCCACCTCTACCCCAACCACCTTGAGCCAAGACAGTCCCCATCCACAGGGCTGGGGGCCAGGGCAGTAGAGAGAAAGAAAGTGGTTTCTGTGACTTCACTTGTCTCTACCCTCTGCCTCCTATTCTATTCAGTCTTAAATCAGGTGCTTGCTCTCTCTCCCTCTCTCTCTCTCTCTCTTTCTCTCTCTCTCTCTCTCTCTCTCACACACACACACACACAACTGAGTCTGAGATCCATCATCCACAAGACACTCAGGCCATCTCAGGTTGAAGGAGAAGGGGCAGGGTTATTGCTCCTGGATTTACAACCCAGCTCAGTGACAATGTGCAGGGCCTATGGGTGACAGGTGTCTCCCAGGAAGTGGGCAGCGATGATCCTGAGGTGGAAATAGTAGGTAGGAATCAAGGCTCATTTCAATGCAGTTGCTTGGGAAACAGGGCTGGGATCCTCCAAATTCCTGTGCCTATGAGATCCTTAGGATAAAGGACCAACTTCAGATGCCCACCACGCTCTCCGCCCAAGAAGGTCAAGAACCAGCCTCTTTGCCCACTAGCCCTGCCATGTCATTGACCCTCTTCCCCCTCTCACTCCCATGGGATAGAACACAGACCACCTAAAGGGCAGGCCCAGAGGAAGGGCACGAGACCAGTGGTCAGTTCACCCTGTTTAAGTGGCTATGGTCGCTTCTTCTTCTACTTCCCCACTTCAGGCCATGAATCCAAACTCACTTTATTGAGAGCTCAGTGCAGCCAATGGAGCACATGAACACAGCTTGGACAATGGAGCAGGGATTAGCCTCCTTCTTTCACTGGTCACTTCCTCACGCTTCTCACCACCCCTCCCACACCTAGCTTCTGCCCTCAGACTCTTCCCTCATGCCCATTGCCTACCCACCTCCCCCATGACACTAGAGGTTCTAGGGTCAACAAGACCATATCAAACACCCTTTTTATGTAGGCACCATGCTAGACACCAGGGGGAGAGTAGGAAAGGCTGGCTTGTAGAGAGGCCAGGCACAAGCTTGGTCCACCCAGCAGGTCCAGGCTACTTAGAAAGAGATAAAATGCTTATATAGACTCCCCAAACCAAAAATAATAATAATAATAATTAAATAATATGGCAAGGAAAAAATCCACCTACATGATTGAATCAAGTAGCCTTGAAAGATCATAAGTGGGACAAAAACATGGAGGAATTGGAGAGGTGGAAACGCTGCAGCAGATGGCGGAAAGGCAAGAGAAATGGGGTCTTCACACATGCCTTTCTCCCTGGAATTGCAAGAGTATGACCCCAGGTACCTGCTCTTGACCACAATTCTCCTTCCTTTTTCACTGGGCCCACCCTCACACACAGTTGATCCACAGGCATTATTGGCACTTGTAGAATTCATGCCCTGTCACTGTCGCAGTTTTGAAGGCTGAACGCCTGTGGGGATGTGAAAAGAGGCAGGCAGAAGAGAAGCGTAGAAAGCTGGAAGCCCAAATGGCCCACGCTCTCAGCTCAGATGGTTTCATTTTGCCAACTAGATCAAAGAAGAATATCTCCAAAACTCAACACACAAAAATACATACACGTTTCAACAACCTCTAAAGCCATTTTCTGGCAGGGTTAGCCATGAAATAAATCACGGGGTGGCAACAGTTCCTGTTCAGGGACAGTCCAGATTTAGGCCATGAACTCGCTGCCTTTAGTGACGATGACTGTGTAGTAAGTACTGTTTGCTCAGCCAGGAAACTGCTGTGGAAACAACCGTTCTGCTCGCTTTGGAAACATATGAAGGGTGAGCTGGACCCTGGGACTGGAAGCCCAGGTGCCCAGCAGCTTTCCACCTCCTACCCACATTGTAAACGAATTGCAGGACTCGATGGGCGAATGAAAGTTCCTCCCAGTTTGTCCAAGGGACTGTGCCAAGCAACCCCATTTCCTCAACTTATGGGCTCCCACAGGACAGACAGCACATGGTCACGGGCTGCTGACTTTGGAGTGATGGCCTCCAGACAACCTCAAAGAACTCCATGAGGCTGTTGGAAACCAAGAGCACTGTCAACACATTTTGAATTACAGAGTTGATCATAGCATAGGACCAAGTAGAGCCCAACTAAAGAAGCAAAACAACTAAACTCCTTGCAAAAACATGCAATCTTTGAGAATATTGAGGATGTGACTTCAAACCAAAGGTCACACGCCTGTATCCATTAGGACTTTCTTGGTTTCAAGTGACAGAAAACTCAACTGAGATGACTTAAAAGGAAGAGAATTTATTAGCTTGTAAAGTTTTTTTTTTTAATGTCTAGAAGTAGGTCTTACTTCACACACATCTGGATTAAGAACTAAATCAATGTCATCAAGACTCTATCATTCAGAGTTCTTCCATGTACAATGGTGGCCCCGGGTGATGGACGGGCAAAGCAGGTCCAGTGGGAAAGAACACATGCCTCCCTCCTAGCAGTTCCAGGAAAAGTCATTGGCTCTGACTGATTCAGGAATGGGACCATCACTGCTATGGTCTTAATGTCTGTACCCCCCAAATGTGTATGTAGGAATCCTAACCACCAATGTGATGGTATGAAGGGGTGGGGCCTTTGGGAGGTCATTAAGTTATGAGGGTGAAGCCCCCATGGATGGGATTAGTGTCCTTATACAAGAGACCCCAGAGAGCTCCCTCGGGCCTTCTGCCATGTGAATATACAATGAAAAGTCTGCGACCAGGAAGAGGGCCCTCACCCAACAATGCTAGAACCTGATCTCCAACTTCCCAGACTCTAGAACCGTGAGAAACACATTTCTGTTGTTTATAAGCCACCCAGTCTGTGGTGTCACAGAATCCTGTGTTATAGAATCCTGGGCAGACTGAGACAATGGTCCAGTCACCGTGGCCAGGAAGGGGATGCCACTGGCGTGTTCCAGGCCTAGGTTTAGCCCATAGACAGCTTGGAGTCCATCCCAATCACATGGCCTGAGATTGGTGAGAGAGAAGTGTCTAAACATAGATAGGGGACCAGGGGAGAGGGTATGGCCAAAACGAAATGGAGGCTGGGGAGGCAAACCACAAACAGTCACCAGAGACCCACTACAAGTGGATTAATGTTCACCCGTGGGCTCCATCATACATGTGAACTTGATGAGCTACAGATAAAAGCCATCACCTGTTCCCTCTGCCTCCGTTTTGGGGAGATTCTGGGGAGTTATGAGAAAGCTGGGGGTATGCAGAAAATCAAACACAAGGTCCAGCCCCATGAAGAGCATGGAGGTGGAACCCAGTCAAAAGAGCACCCTGCATCTGCTGCCTCCCCCACTTTGCTCTCACGGGCCTCCCCCTCGTGGTTACTGTGCAAGCTTCATCTACAATGCTGAGATCAACATAGTAAGTCATTCTTGTCACCTTCCCAGTAGGGTCCCAGGCACTGGCTCAGAGAGGTGTGACCAAGACACTCTCCATGGTTTGCTGAGATGGCGCAGGCACCGCTGTTACTGAGCAAGTATCATCATCATTGTCATCACAAGGAGCCAAGACCTAGAAGACAGCAGCATGTGCCAAATTCAAAACAAATCAAATTTTAAAAATGAGAGAACAAGTAACCTCACTGGTCACCAGGAGAGCCAAGACGAAGATAGGACAGGGACAAGGGAGCTGTGGTGAGTGGTCAGGGCTAATACTGTGGACAGTGAGTACACCCAGAACTGCTGGAGTTTGAGGGGGGGTGAGGAGGAGGCCCAGCCCTACCAGCCTCCAGGCCACGTAACAAAGAACCCAGAAGAAGGGGCGACTAGCACAGGCCCAGAGCGACCCCGACTTGGAGACTCTCCTCATAGTCTCCATGGAGAGTGGCATGCAAGAGTCGAGTCACCTAGAATGCGAAAGAAAGCTGGTGGTTATGGTGGCACCCACAAAAGGCCACCAGGACTGTGGCTGTGAAGCAGAGAACCGTATGAGCTGATTAGTTCTGACCTCCTTCTGCTCCTTCCCTGCTGAGTCATTGCCCGTCTTAAGGAGTGAGACCAGCCTTGGTGTAGGGCCTGAAAGCTGGGACAGGGACACCTGCTCCCACCCCTGCACTGTCCTGGGTACAAACACCTAGTTCAGGGTTTCGTTTCACACCCATCTGCGGTGGTTAATTCTACGTCTCAGCTTGGCTAGGCCACGATACCCAGATGTTTGGTCAAAACTCACTGAAGCTGTTTCTGTGAAGGTTGTTTTCAGATGAGAAGAGGAGATTAATATTGAAATCAGTAGACTCTGAGGAAAGAAGCTTGCCCTCCATAATGTGAGTGGGCCTCATCCAGGCAGTAGAGGCCTCGACAGGAAGAGGGAACGCCGCCAGACGACCACCTTCGGGCTCAAACTGCAGCTCCTCCCTGGACCCCCAGCCTCACGGCCTCCCCTGCAGGTTCTGAAATTGCCAGGTTCCACTGTCATAAGCCAAATCTCTCAAATAAATTTAGAAAGATAGGCAGATGATTGATAGGCAGCTACACAGATAAATACATAGATAGATACATAGATATGGATAGGTAGATGACAGATAGATCACAGATAGATCACAGATAGATTGATAGATAGAAAGATGATAGATTGATAGATGATAGATGATTGATAGATAGATGATAGATAGATAGATAGATAGATAGATAGATAGATAGATAGATAGATAGATAGAAATAGACAAAGGTAAATGATAGATACACAGATACATAGACATATAGATACACAGATCCTGTTGGTTCTATTTCTCAGGAGGACCCGAATCCACCATCTCTCTGGGTTTAAAATCTGAAACTCTTTCCCATATCCCCACACACTCATCTCCCTGCCTTATGAGATGTAAGATAGATAGAGCTATGCCATATATATGGTATGTTATATATATGAGATGCACATGATATGTACATATATGTGCACATCACACACAATCCTCTATACCCTCAAGGCCCTGCACAGAAGTGTTCTCTCTGGGGGTCCCCCCATGACCCTCCGCACTGCTCACCTCAGGCCCCTGGGAACATTTACCACCATAGGTCTGTGCGCTTCCCTCGGCACACCTGCCTTTACTCTCTAGTCCAGCTGTGTCCAACCTTGTGGCTTCCCTGGGCCACGTGAGAAGAAGAATTGTCTTGGCCCACCCATAAAATACACTGACACTAACAATAGCTAATGAGCTAAAAAAATATTAATAAAAAAGAAAAAGAGAAGAAACATAGGGGGTCCCCAAAAAAATATCCCATTGTGTTTTAAGAATTTGTGTTGGGCTGCATTCAGCGCCAACCTGGGCCACAGGTTGGACCTGCCTGCTCCAGTCCATTCAGGCACCAAAGCATAGCAGACCCACAGGTCTTGGAGGTGAAAAGCCCTGAAGACCTTTATTGATTCAGCCTCCATCCAGAGAGGAAGCCCTTCTACCAAATAACCTCTGCTCCAATGTCTTTAGGAGCACGGCAAGCATGTCCCCTGCTCTTCGAGAACATAATCCCCTCTGTCCCATAGTAGGCATGCGGGTGGGGAGTGTCACAGTGTCTGTGCCTGTTTCGGGCTTTTCTTCCCACACTCGAGGCTGTGTGTTCTTTTTCTCACTCACCATTCGTACCTAAGTGTGGTTCTCCACAGTCACGTCTGCTGACTTGGGTGTATTCTGTCACAGTAAAGTGTCCTTTCCTCACTCATCTGACAAACGTTTGTCGGGCACCTACTGTGGGTGGCCTGAGGCTCAGCAGGAGAGAAAAGTCCCTTCCTTTGTGGAGCTTCCACTCTCAGGGATAAGACATGATAACCCCGAAGCCTTGACCCTGGAGAAAAGGTCACATTTTACCCATTTTTTAGATAAGGACATTGAGGCTCTAGAAAATGAAACAAATAATGCAAAGTCACAAAGGCAGACAGAAATGGAGCCACGGTGGCAGCCCAGGTCTGTCAAAACCCAAGCTCTCTGACCCAGGTGCAGGGTCACTCGGGAGAACGTGTGGGCTAAGGGTGGCTGAAGGGGGACACATGGTTCCCAAAACAAAACATCTGCATTTCTCAGTTTGCCTCTTGGTTTATGTCTGAAACTCTTCTGACTAAACAACAGCCCCCAACAAAGGGGGTATAGCAGGGCTGGTGAAGACACCAAGCATTTGAGCAAGAAGAACTAGTGCTGGAGGGAACCTCCCTGAGACAGGAGGGCAGGCCAGGCAGGGGACAAGCCCCTGAGCAACCCCTCCCAGCAACAGCCTGGTGTCCCTCACCGTGCACCCCATGGGGCATTTGCCACCTTCAGGGGCAGGAAGGGACATTGACAGGGAGTCAGACCCAGAGTTTAAGCCCCGGAATATTTGATGCCAAACCCCGGGTTGTTTCTACGATTAGAATAAAAACGTGCCATGGTGTGGCTTGGCTTTAAAGTTTGGGTGTGACTTTGCGAGGCAGCTGGGGGAGAGAAAGGTGGCATTCCGCGTGTAGGAGGTCAGCTTGAGCAGAGTTACAGAGTCAGAAGCAAGAGTGTTAGATTCAAGAGACCCTTAAACCAGCCTGGGGTACAACTGTCCTGAATGTCAAGGGCCTCCATTTCAGGGCTGCTTCACTCGCAGTCACCGGGTCGCCGCAGTCACCGGGTCGCCGCAGTCACCGTGGGTCTTGTACAGGACTTCCCTCCCGCTGTGGTGAAGAACACGGGTCTTTCTTTCATCACATTGGAAAGATAGATAGTGAAGGGTCTCATAAGTCAATTCCCTGTCACTAATCACCCGAGCACACTGGCTGCCAGGGCCTGATGCTGGCTCGGTCCCAGAGTGCCAGCCCGGCCCTGCTCAGCCCACACCGGCTTCACCCACAAAAGCAAGCCTCCAGCTCCCACAGCGGAGAGGCAAAGATGAGCACGGCTGGGTGCCCACCCCATGCCATGCACAGGCCTGGGCCACTCACCGAAACACGGGGTACCATCATCTCCAAGTTCCAATGGGGAAACTGAGGCTTGGTCAGCTGTTCGAAATTAAAAGCAAAGCTCTATGATGAAAACAAGGTTATAATCAGGTCTTCTGGTCTTAACTTTAAAGTGCTCTTGTCAGGACCTCCAGCCATTCCCGCCAAGACGTGCATACCCTGCGGGCACTGCTGAGGGAACGAGCTCCCTTGTGAGCCAGCAAGTGCTGACAGTGTAGGGACTGCGGTTCAAGCACCTGAGCACATGTGGAGAGGCGTCGGAAAGCACCCTCCCCTCCCCCGGAACAGTGAGGGTTCCTCGGAACAGGTGGAGCAGACAGGTGTGGCAAGTCCCAGGTGTCCCGAAATCCTTGCAGATGGGGCCTGGGCAAGCCCCGTAGGGAACCAGCAAGGCTGGCCCAGACTGGGGGCTTCTCAGCTCTTAAGACCCCCAACAGAATCCGTGGGGTGCTGAGTTCCTGCAAGTTCACCTTTACCCCTGCAAGCTTGCACCCACCCCTGCAAGCTTATATTTATTCACCCCTGCAAGCTTGCACCCACCCCTGCAAGCTTATATTTATTCACCCCTGCAAGCTTGCACCCACCCCTGCAAGCTTATATTCATTCACCCCTGCAAGCTCGCACTCACCCCTGCAAGCTTATAGTCATTCACCCCTGCAAGCTTGCACCCACCCCTGCAAGCTTATATTTATTCACCCCTGCAAGCTTG